>CAOGCB010198852.1:0-11658 GCA_948266635.1 Cnidoscolus chayamansa | reverse complement strand
TCGAGAAACTATGTTAAGAAGCATCTGAAATGGAAAGCCAAAGTCCTGCACAAGGAAAATTTCAGGATTTTGGACCAATTCATTGAAGATTTTGGAGCTGTTATCAGCTTTTGATCTTTTTATTTTCTTAAGCAGCAGAGAGTAATACTGTTTCTATCCCATCTAACAACTTTTCATTTTCACCAAAATGATCATTTTCACCAAAATGATCATTTTTTTTATTATTATATAAAAGCAGCAAATTTCCCAATTGAACAGTCACTGAAAGTATCAATGTTTCTTCTGATCTATTTTCTCAAGAGACTTTCTTTATCCTAACCCATAATCACTTGGCAATTCTTATTAATCAAAATCCCATTATTCAGATTTATTATAATTATATAAGTATAAATAAAGTAGGTAATATGGCCATGTCTAATTGGCTGATAACTTCATCACACTGCGCTCTTTATAGCTGAACTATATCCATTGTCATAGAACTTGCTCCAGAGCATGACTCCTCCATACTTGGGGGAATTCTTGATAGATGGAAGAACCTGAGAAGTGAGCACGTCTGCCGGGATGAATCCACCGCTAGGGGCCGCCTCTGCTGCTGCAGGTAGTCCCAAGAACACTTGGTTTGCTTGGACTTTGCTCCATTGGTTATTCCATGCATTCAAGAGGTTATCAGCATTACCGCTATATTGACATGGAGGATTGTTATAGAATTGGACCCACACGTAATCAAATAGGCCAGTATCAATGGCAGTGCTTAGAGAAGCATCAGGGAAGGGGCACTGTGGAGCTGCCGATAAGTATACCTTCCTTTGTTGGCTAAACCCGTTAAGGGCCTTGGCAAGATCATCCCAGAATTGGCCTGAACCTGTCTCAATATCAAAATCAATACCATCCAAAATGGCATCACCTAGTGGACGTGAATCGGACGTACCACCAAGGAAGCTATTCCAAAGATAATTAGCGACTTGGGTAGCATCATCGGCCGATGAAAGAGAGTAGCTACCTGCACCTCCACCAATGGACAGCAGGACTTTGATGCCCTGACCTTGGCAAGCTTTAATATCAGAGCTTAAACCAGTACAACCATTAGATTGAGGATCACAATGACCTGCTAGGTTCAGCAAAGGAGTTTGGCCATTCCCAAAAGTAGACAAGAAAGCTACGTTCACGTATTGATAGTTTCCTGACGCACAAGTCTGGGCCAAGGTGCCTTCGTCGCCATTTTGGCCCCAGTATATGGCAATACCTGCTCCAGAAGAGGGCTTGCATAAGGTAAGAACTAAAAGGGAGAGAAGTAAGGTGAGAGGTTGTGAATAATGGTAAGCCATTTTCTTGGACATGTAAAATGTAAGCAGCCTGGATCAATGTCTCAACAATGACAGAGAGGATGCCAATTTATAGCCGGGGCCTGTAAGAAAATTACACAACTTACAGGGAGGAATGGGTGATGTATGAATGCATGACCAAGAGAAATGAAGTCCTAAGATGTCTTTGCCAGGAAAAAACCTTGTAGTTTCGTTATGGTTGTCAGAGTCCTGGAAAAGTTAACGTATGTAATTGTTTGTCCTTGTTTCACAAGGAAAAAAGAAAAATTATTTTCTTCGGCATTGTGGATATTTAATTAACATAAAGTTAACATTGGTTGGCCAATCTTCTAAAGTCTTCATTTGAAACAAGCTCTTAAAGACTATATTAAAAACCATTTAATGGCAATGGAATTTTAGGTGCAAAAAAGGCTCGAAAATTTTATTATATGTTAGAAATTGAAAATACATATTTAAAAATTCATTTTTCATAAGATATTAACTAAAATGTATATAAATGATAAGACACCATGCAGGACTCAAGCTGACATCTGAAGAATTGCTCAGAATATACCCAGAAGATGTTGATGAAGAGCTTTCACTTGGAAGAAATCAACAAGATATTGCAATGCTTACTTGAAGAGGCAGAAGATAGAATAGAATCTCTTAACAACATATTAAAAGGCTTTGAACATAAAGCCAGAATCAATATAAGTAGATTACGGTTACATATGCAAGCCAGTTGAGGAGAAAAACTTAATCACAAAATCATGAAGTGAACATTTTATTGTATGGCCAGTTTCTCCTTGAATTTCATACACTTGGCTTAATAGAGGAACTATATCCAGTCTCATCGTCATAAAACTTCGACCAAAGCATCACCCCACCGTACTTGGGCGACTTCTTAATCACCGGAAGGATTTCAGATGTCAACACATCAGAAGGAATGTACCCACTTCCGGCTGCATCCGGAGCTGCCGGTAACCCCAAAAATATTTTCCCATCCTTTATTGACGTTGTCCATATGTTCCAAGAATTTATCAGGTTGGTGATATTCCCTGAACTATATTGACAAGGTGGATTATTGTAGAATTGCACCCAAACGTAGTCAAATAGCCCTGTATTAAGTGCAGTGCCGAGAAACCTATCAGGGAATGGGCATTGAGGAGCTGCTGTTAGATACACCTTTCTTCTTCCTCGCTTGCTATAACCCAACAAATAACGAGCAAGATCTCCCCAGTGTCGCGTTGAGCCAAGCTCTATGTCAAAGTCAATGCCATCTAATACTGCATCGCCTAGTGGACGAGAAGATGAATGTCCACCCAAGTAGTTTCTCCACAGATACCGTGCTACTCGCTTGGCATCCTTTCGAGAAGCTAGGGAGTAGTTTCCAACACCACCGCCGATGGAGAGCATCACTTTAATTCCTAACTCTTGGCAATGCGTGATTTCACTGGCAACAATGGTGCAACCATTGGTGGCTGGATTGCAATGCCCTGCAAGGTTGATTTCGGGGGTTTGGCCATTGCCAAATTTGATGAGAAAGGCGATGTTCACGTAGGAATATCTGCCTGTGTCGCATGTTTGGTTAAGGGTTCCCTCGAAGCCGTTTTGGCCCCAGTAAATGGCGATTCCACCGGCATCAATGATTTTTACAAAAGCTAGTATTGTTAGGCAGACAAATATGGGTGTGGCATGAGATTTTCTACCCATTTTTGCTGGCTAGCTCTTATGTAACTTTGCATCTCTTTGTCAAGGACTGCCCCTTCTTATATATACACAAGCCAGATGCAAAAATTAAGAAACTAACAAATGTTGAGTATGCATATCATTCCCAATCGATCATACTCAACAAATTAATGATATATAAAAAATAAAAATAAAAAAAAAAGCTTTTGACTTTAGACATGAAAAATATATCAAAAGTTTATGTTATGCTTCATGTCTGCTAAATGACCGACCACCTTGTACTTATAAAATTCTAATCTCTTTCCAATATATAAAAAACTAGATTTACATACATATAAATGAAAGAGAGCATACAATTTAAAAGTAGAAGATAATATCTCGAATAATGCCATGCCAGGTTTCAGGAATTTATAAAAATTAAGAAACATTTAAGTGGATGATTCAGACATTCTTATCAATACTCAAGGAGAGATAATCATACAACAAGCTTAAGTTTCCAGCTGGATTAAGTTAATAATGACGTTGAGGCTAATTCGAAAAAAAGTTGAGAGAACATGGGTGTAGCGTAGATAAGGATCTAAGCATAAGCTGTCTCTAACAGAAGAGAAGACTTTCTTTTTACGGCTTAAATACTGCACGTCTCAAGCAAAACAAGACAACAAATTTCCAAGTGATTCTGGAGAGGAGATACTAACGAATTACAAGAAAACTAATCCAATAAGTATATGATAACTCGTTTCTTATGTGATCCGCATCTTCGTCAACGCACATGACGTCCCACCACTACTGCGCCTTGCTTCATGGCCAGGAAATCAACCCTGTAACTGGAAAAATTATATAAGACTCAATACGTATATGCTTGTGTAGATACCAAATTCCTTCTATATGTTTATACATAAGTATATTCAAACTATGCCATTCAATATAAAATTGTATAATTTCACCTAAAAACGATCGTTAAACACAAGAGCTGATTTAGAATTCAAATTAGATTTCAATTCATAATTTAAATTAATTAAAATTAAGTTAGAGTGGATCTCAGTTCCAAGTGAAAACTGATTTTTTTTTTAAATTTATATTTTTAAATATAGAAAAAATCCATCAAAATGAAATTGAAGAGCAACCAAACTTGGTCCCAGACTTCTATTAGACTGCTCTACCTGGCCCAGTGGAGAACATGTATTACCAAATAAACATAGCCCACCACCTTCTTTTCTCTCCTCTTCCTTCTGCCCCATTGGGCTTCGGTCTTTTCTCTCCTCTTCCTTCTGCTCCATTGGGCTTCGGCCACCCACGAGGAACCGTGGTCAGCAAAAACAATATTCATTTTCTCACTTTTCTAGCCACTGACAGCCGCATACCATATTTCACAAGTGCTTAATTAATCACCAATAGTCCCCACAGGAGCAAGTTCCATCATGAAAATGGTGAAAACGATGAGTATCGCGAATGATAATTTCACGTTTAGTAATCTTGGAGATAAGCCTGGCAGCAACATGGCAGTCTCCACAAACACGAAGATTCTTGGTAACTCTAATTGGAGTTCCAGCCTCGGTGTTTATAATAGCAAAGGCAATAGCTAGCTTTTCACTATGCACTGCTAAATGGCATTCCTTATCCTCCTCTTCTACATCATGAAGGGCAGAATCAGTCTCGGGCATATAACCAAACTCTTTCATTTTCCCAACTAATACATCCAGCTCCTCGTACATCTCCTTGGACAGAGGATGGAACTGGTCACCAGCAAGAAAGGTGTGAACATGATCATTGAGCTCGACATTGCTAATACCGGGTATCTTCCTCAGTCCTTTTCTCTGCAGGATTGATCTGATGGCTGCAACATCTTGCCATCTCCCAGCCTTGGCATAAATGTTGGACAACAACACATAATAACCCGACTGCTCAGGTACCAACTGGAAAAGTTGATCAGCAGCCAGAAGCCCAATATTCATGTTAGAATAAACCCGACAAGCACTCAACAACGCCCCCCAAACTCTTTCATTAGGTTCCAGAGGCATCTGTCTGATAATACCATAGGCCTCATCTATATTTCCAGCACGTCCTAACAGATCTACCATGCAAGCAAAGTGTTCTAGCTTTGGAATTATCCCATATTCAGACATTAGATTAAAGTAGTATCGCCCCTCATCTAATAATCCTGCATGACTGCAGGCTGCTAAAACAGAAACAAAAGCAATAGAATCTGGTCTCAAACCTGAGTTCTGCATTTTTGCAAATATTGCCACAGCATCACGACCGTGGCCGCACATCCCATAAGCAGATATCATCGAAGTCCATGACACAATGTCTCGAAACTGCATTTGATCAAACACTGCCCTTGCTTCCCTCAAACATCCACATTTTGCATACATATCAATCAGTGCATTCTCCAAAAGCAAATTTGGAAGGAGCCTCTTACTCTTAGCATATTCATGAATTCGCCTTCCTTGTGTCACAGCTGAAAGATCTCCACAAGCAGGAAGAACACTAACAATAGAGACCACATCAGGTTCAATACCCTTTGCTTCCATCTGCAAATATAGGTCCAATGCTTCTTTAGGCATCATATTATTCACATAAACAGCAATCATCACATTCCAGGAAACCACACTCGTTTTTGCCAGCTTCAAAAACATTTCTTTAACATACAAAACGTTATCAGGGGATGTGTTCGCTGCAGCTGGCAAGAGGCTAGCCATTGTGCAAGCATTAGGTTTTAACTGTGACCCCTCCATTTCCCTACAAAGCTCCAATGCTTCATTGAAACGTTCATTCTGTGCATACCCAGCAACCATTGAATTCCAAGAAACGACATCTCTACGAGGCATCTCATCAAACACTTGTCGAGCCTCCTTCAAACACTTACACTTCCCATACATGGCAACTAGTCCATTCACAACAAATAGATTCGAGTCGACACCGAATTTCAATATAGCACCATGAATTTGCAAACCAACCCCCAAACTATCAGACCCTGAAGATGCCTTTAAGATGCAAACATAAGTGTACATATCGGGATCAAATCCTTGGCTAGACATGGTTTTATAAACAAGGAAAGCATCACGGTATAAGTTGTTGTTAACGTAGCTTCTAATCATGACATTAAAGAAAACAACATTCTTGTCAGTAATTTCGTCAAATATGTGGCGCGTTATCCCGGGTTCACCGCAAGCAGCATAAGCTCTCATCAATTTGATGGCAAGGGACGAGTTCCAGCGAAGATATTCGTCAGTTAAAACCTTGCAGTGGAGTTTTTTCAGCGTTTCCATATCAGGGTATTGATCCAAAATCCTAGCACATAAGTCTTCAGTGAAAGCTGCAATTTGAGGAACAAATTCGTACGGTCTGATAGATGAAACAAGGATTTGTAGTTGTTTTGCAGTGGAAAAGTAGCGTGAAAGAGTAGTGATGGCTTTCATGAATAGATTTTGATGGTGAAATTTGAGGACTAAAACAGCTCGCCTTTTAAAATTTCTGGGATAAAGATGAACTTTTTTATTCTAAAGAAACAAACTGAAACTAGAGCAGATGACAATTTGCTTACAAATGGGGAATACAATAAAAAGCACTACATTTTCTCAAACAGAGAGAAAATTAGGTTCTAGAAACAGATGTAATTAGCTCCAAAAACTAAATCCAAATCGCAATCAGCCGACGGCATATTCAATAACCCTTGTTACCGCGGATCCTAGCCCTCATGTCAAGCTGTCCTCTTTTGCAATTGAAGTAAGTCTCCCTGAGTCCGACGCACTCGCTTGGTATACAAGGGCTCTTCTCTCCTGCGCATTCCCTATACGATCGCTTCTCAACCTTAACACAATCGGATTCGCTTAGACACTTAACTAATTCCATTGCCAACCCCTTGCAAGACTTTGACATCTCCAAGCAGCCGGAAACAGATCCCACGAAGACGAGAGAACTTGCTAATGGACGTTGGTCTTTGGTCTAAGGTGGTCACTCCCTAATAGCCGGATATAGATCACGGAATCAGCTTCGCTTCTTCTCTTCATGCGAGGCACAAAAAACACGACCCTAATTTCAATATTTTATTGTAGGAGAGAAGCGAGCTGGGTGAAATTATTGTATCCATATAAAAAAACAAACATCACAAAAGTAAGCATATTAAGCTGAAAATTCCTAAATCAACAGTAAATATGTAAATAAATAAATTTGGCGGAAAAAAAGATTTTGGATTTATTATATTGGTATAAAAGAGCTATTTTGCGGTTCAATAAACCAAAAAAAAAAAAAACAGCACTGAAAAACTATTTTCATTCAGTAACATGCATTATTATCTCGAAAGTACATCAGTTTCATGTGAAGTTAAGACAACATATCACAATTTTACAACTGCTGATCGAAATAGGATTTGGAAGGGAAAAGTTGTACTCTAATTGTTATGTTACATGGGTATTGCAACTCGTTACCGAGAAATTTCCTTCTTTTCCTTCAACAGCAGAACCTCATCTAGGCATCCTAAGAAATGTTGCTAATTCGCATTGTCAGTAATCTTGAAACAGGGCCTTAGAAACAGAACCACACAATGGGGTCCCATTATCTTGGTGGTCTTCCTCACCACTGCTGCTTCCACTGCGGGAACGTTTCTTTCCAGTCACCGGGGTTTCACATACTGAGTCATAGCTTACCCTTCTTTGTTCCTTTCTTTTTAACAGCTTCCGATGAGGAACTGACCTCACTTTCATTGCCCTTTGCTGCTTTGGTGCCCAAACTTTTTGCAAATTCGGAACCCAGCTGGTGAAAGATGCAAATCTACGAGCTCTCTGTCTTCTTTCCTGAGCTTCAATTAATTTCCGAGCATGCTCCTCCCTGTTTATTCCTCGGGGGCTTTGATGCTCATTTCCTACCCACTGGAATGACTCATCTTCTGCAGAGACTGGATTGTTGTTTCTGGAGTTTCCATCCATTTCATCTCCCTTGTGTTTTCCTTTCCATGATTGATTACTGTCCTCACTATTCAGCAAAGAATTAGGGGATTCATCCTCGTCCTCAAATAACAACATATCCATTTTTGCATAAATTCTCTGAACCACATCCCCAAGACTCTGACAATACCTGAAAATTTAGGCAGTCTATTGTATAATTCAGCTAAGCCACATTCTTTCCTTTCAATAAAAAAATGGGATGCTGATGCTCACATAAAAACTTCAATCAATAAAATGTAATACTTATAACATATTCAAAAAACAATTCATAAAGTTGCACATTAATCACATTGTGTTCATCTAAAGAAGCAGCTCTACATATAGATAGATAACTAAGGAAACAATAAACTTAAAGCCAACCCCATTTAGAAAAGGATTAAAGCTTAGTTGAATTTGAGTGGCGGTTATGTGTGCTACTGTAATCTCAAGCACTGCCTATGTATGATGCATATAAAGTACAACTGCCACACTAGCACGCTCTGAAACAAGAGATGAATGCATAATCTGATCTCCTGTATTAATTCCTATTATGCCAACTGAGAATAAAAGCCCGGCTATGGAACAGACTATAGAATAAAAGAATAGTGGTGTAATAATAGGCACCAGAAATGTTCATTTTAAACTGCTCTAATGATCAAGAACAGCCAAGTGTATTGTAGAATTTAAAAGGAAACTAAGCAACTTCTATTAGGTGTCACAGTAGTTCCAGGGGAAAAGGTGTCACCTTCATGTGGCTATTAGTACCTGTTTTTTATGATCTTTCCCATATATTTTTCAAGGCTCCAATCACCAAAAAAGCCTCCCTGCAGGTGGCACTGAATGGTCTCCAGAAGCACGCAAATTTGCTTCACAAACTTTTGTTTTGTAGACTCCTCAAAACTTGCTCCATCCTCGGATTGGAGTATCTCCAAGCGAAACAAAATCTGTAATTCATATCTTGGGCTGATTAAGGAATATATCATTGTCAATAACAAGAACCTTATAAAACAATCAATAGAAGAAAATAAGATAAATGAAAATACAAGCCTGCTGCCCCAAACCGCCATCAAAAAGAAAAAGGAGGAAGGGGAAAAAAAAAAAAAAAAAAAGAGGATACTCTCTAACAATCTGTTCTGAAGTAACTTCAGCAGCACTTGGATTAGATGTCTGAGAGGATAGATCTCTATTTCTGAACGTAGCAGCCAAGTCCTTAGGATCCTTAAGTAAAAGTTTCGATAGCTCATCAGCAACTATTCTAGCAGAAAGATCATCGGATTTTACAACATGCATTTTACTCTCTGACATAGCTTCCTTTTCATGCTTTTGATATAACCAATATATAGATGAGTTAACAAGTCGACTTGCCAAAGACCCTAGCTCTAATTCTTCAGATTCGATCCCTAGCTGGATTTTACATGGTAGATCATTAAAAAAACCTTCCAGGGTATCTGAGCAAAAATCAAGAGCAACCTCATCCTGTATTCTGGAAGCCCCTGTCAGAGAATCATCTCCCACTGAGGAACATGAAGGAATTGGATGTTCACATTCCTGAGGAAACATGGTTAATCTATTGTCAATTTCTTTAGGGACATCCTGATGCGGTTTGTATCTCTCAGGCATGGTCAAACTACAATTGCTAGATTTCTTAATCTGTTTCATCCAGCATTTTAGAAATCTTAACTTCTTTGACTTGCCGCATCCCCTGGCAAAGCAAATATCTTCCAAATCTATTGGTAATTGTTTTAATGCTGCCTTACAGAAGGCACTCCATGTCAGTTCTCGAAGCATATTTAAACCTTTCTTCTTCTTCCTTTTACCGTCTCCAACTTCAGCACTCTTTTCTAAAGGTGAAGATCCAGATTGGTGACCTATGAGTCCAAAGGACTGGGTCAAATCAAATTGGGATGTGCAAATATCAGTGTCTGCCTTAACAACAAATTGACCTAAACCTGCTCCATCAAATTCACTTATTATAGAGTCATCTCTTACAATCCAGAGGAGGGCTAAAGAAACTGTGAAAGGCTTCAGGATTCCTGTAAACGAATTCCCATTGTCATTTGAAAGAGTCACCAAGGCCCAATGATCTTCTCTATATAGAAAACTAAAAAGAATTTCCCAAATTGGTACAGATTTTCTTGGCACTAAGCTGCCCATTTCCGTCCTTAGGATTTCAAGAACCCTGTCTTCAAAAAGTTCGCTGCAACTTTCACTTTGACCTTTCTCAGAAACTCGTGAGCTTTCACGCACAAGAATGGGATCAGACAGGAGCCACTCCAATTTTACGCATTTAGCATGTTTTTTAACTGCTTTAACATGTAATTTTGTCATTCCATGACTAAGATTTTCCCAAACCACTTTCTTGTTCTCGAGTCTGTTAGTTTCCGGATCCATGAACTTTGAGTTAATTTCAGAAAACCCTTTGACATTAACCAATTGTATATCACAACACGTGCATTCCAAAGGCTTTTCATTGACATCTAGTATCTCGAGACTCAGTTGCGCGTTGATAGCCTGACAACTATCATCCAAAGACATCAATCTTGGGGAGATCCCAATTCTTGGATAAATTAATCCAAAAGGAACGAGTGCAGAACCCAAAATAATAGACTCACTGGAACAATAACCCCAGCCTAAATCCCTAATCCCCCTCTCGAGAAAACCATATCCCAACTGGGGTTCTTCAAAACCTCCCTTATATGCAGCACACGCGGTGTCATACTTCATATCAACCCAACTAAAATGAATATCCCTACTAACAAACGCCTCATTCACACTCTCAAAAGACTCGTGGAACTTCCTTATCAACCCGTCCACATGTCTCAAACACTCATCATTCATGTCTACACTGAAGAATTCTGACAAGCATTTCAAAGACGAAATAACTGGGGAAAACAAAACAACTAAATTGGATTGTACAAATGAGTCGCAATTTGAAAGCGTACCCGCAAGTGAATCGCAGATTACCGAATCCCACGCGTAATCATGAACAAGCTGGCGCATCGACGCTGCGAGGTGCAAAGCCAGAGGCGAGAGGGACGGGATCGAAGCCCTATCGATGGTTGAGAGAAGGGAATTGAGGGTCTGGGTGAGTGAGTCGAGGGTGGAATTGGGATGGTTGAAAGAGAGAGACAAAGAAGGGATGGAAAGCTTGGAAGAGGAGAGAAGGGGAGAAAGGGAAGAAAAGAATGGCTTAAAGGAGAAGAGAGAGGAAGAGAGTGGAGGGAAAGAGAGAAGGGTTTTGGCAGTGGAAAGGAGAGAGGTGAGATATGGGTTTGGGTCTATGAGATGGAGAAGTGGGTTTAGGTCTATGAGGAGAACTACACGTTGCGTTTTACTATAGTCTGTGATTGAGTCTATCACAGCCATTGAAGAGACAAATCTACAGAGAAAGGAGTTGCGAGTTGCAGAAGATTTTGGAGGCTGCGCGAGAGGGAGGGAAGGTAAAGCCGGAAGAAGTCGAAAACAACACGATGTCGTTTACATCAAATCTTCGGCGGGAATGCGAAAATAGTTTTGATTTGGCGGGCATTTCTGGTCAGAAGACTAATTTGACCCTCTCCGTCAAGACCAATATACATGTCAAACACATAGGGAAGCACCGTCTGTTTGGTCGCACCGGCGGGAATATGAATGCTTTAGCTTGGCCCATTCTGAAACTTCAATCGTCCAAATTATCTTCCAAGAACAAGAATTAATATGAACCCATAAAAACCCAGCAAGATGTGGAGTTATGGCGTTGAATAGGA
>CAOGCB010198757.1:0-20696 GCA_948266635.1 Cnidoscolus chayamansa | reverse complement strand
AAAAAAGTTGCTGAAAAATATGAGGCCGACTGGACTTTCTCTCCATCTGCTGTGTCTTCCTTTACATTGAGGCACAAGGCAACAGAGGTTGTCTTTGAGAAACCTGAAGCTGATGAAGATGGGTATGGGATGGATAATGGGCCAGAAACAGCACAGGCAAACCAGCTATACTTGTACTTTTCATTTCTTGTGCCTCAAACAATAAATAAACAAATAAATCTCCTCCACTACTAGGCAATCTTCTACAGAGTTGCATGACCCTTTTCTTCACAACCTCCCAAAAGGGTTCTTCACATGTCTTTGTTTGTAGTGAATAGATAAAGCATTTTTTTCTGTACCCTGATCAAAGTTGGTCCTACTCACGGGCTCATTATATGCACAATTCAAGATCTATTGACATCTGCACTTGTATACAGTACCACAAAGGAGTCAAGTACCAAACCATAACGATAGATGATGCTTATGTAGAAGATTCTCCCTACTTCTATGTTTGCTTCCATGAATTCAATCATTCTTCTTCTTGCAACTTTTTTTGCTCACCCATTTTTTCTCCTTGTTAAATCAGCTAATCCCACCTCTAGAATCAGTGTTGTTGGTGTTGTTTACTGTGATACTTGCTCCACTACTTCTTTCTCGAGACACAGCTACTTCTTGCCAGGTAAACCACTCTTCCTCTTTATTGTTATCCAATTTCAATTCTACAAATAACAATAACCCCCAATTTGTGGGATTGCTATTGATTTCAGGTGTGGATGTTCATATACAATGCAAATTCAAAGCAAATTCACCTAAAACAGCAGAGCTGATAAATTTCTCGGTCAATCGAACAACGGATAGACATGGGATATACAATCTGGAAATACCACATGTTGAAGGGGTTGATTGCGTGGATGGTTCAGCAATTCAATCTTTATGCCAGGCAAGTTTAATAAAGAGTTCATCTTCAGGCTGTAATGTTCCAGGACTAAAGACAACAACTAATGAGATAACTGTCAAATCGAAGCAAGATACTCACTGCATTTACAGCTTGAATGCACTGAGTTACAAGCCAGCCAAAAGAAATGATACCTTGTGTGGAAATCATAAACAAGAGACAGAGTTCCCAAGTTCCTTCAATGGTTACCTGAACCTCCCTCCATCCACTCCCAATAGGCCTCAGAATCAAACCCAGAAATAGATTGCCCCATGTATCATGTCAACGCGATTTATTTTTAATTATTTCATAGTTCATAAATACACGAGTGTTTTTTTTTGTTTTTTTTTTTGTATGTGATGAAAAGCAGAAAAGAGTGACCCAATAACACAAAATTATCAAAAGTTCTAACACGCATAATATACATTTGGGAGTTGGTAATTTGTACACATCCGCTTAAACTATAAATACTCCACAAAGTCGAGACTCATAATTTTACTGCTGCTCAATTTTGCAGCTTTGCGTTTTGCTCCCTTCTAGCTGCTTCACTCTCTCTCGCAGATCCCCAATGGTCTTCTTCAATTCTTCTTCTGTTGCGGCCCATGTTGCCCTTTCACCCTGAATGATATCCACCAAAGCAACATTTTCTCGCTCTAACTGTTCTGCCTTCTTTTTTTCAGCTTCCAACTCTTCCCTTTCCTTCCGAAGCTGGTTTTATGGAAGGAAACCCAGTAAATTAAAACCCAAAAAGATTTCGAACAATAATATAGCAATAAAAATAATCCATTCAGTTACATATGACTAGGCAGGGTATTATTTAATTACCATTTTAATCAGGCGATTCACCAATTTCTCGGCTGCTGAGCCATTCAAGTGATTTACACCCTTTATATTGTCATTGCTGGTAGATTCTCCATTACCATCGATAGGGTAACTTCTTCCAGATGCTGCAGAATCCGCCAGAGGAACCGCAGGAGCAAGGGATGCCTCACCGTCGTTTAAATTGCGTGATGAATTTTTAGCAAATTGCAAACTAGATGTCACTCTTGACTCCGTGTTTTTAGGGCCTTCATCTTCTGGAGAAATTGAGGCCACGTTATTAAACCCGCGTGAATTCGGATTAACTGCATTAGCAGTTGAAAGTCTTTTACTCCCTGTAATAGAACCTTGCTGGTTTGGACTAATTGTATCTGCTGGAGATCTCGAGTCCATTATATTTAATCTTTTTCCACCTATAGCAGAGCCCTGTCCACTCTTATTTAAGCGAGAAGAGGATTCAGTCCTTGAAGGGTTCTTGGGATTCCTCCTTGGAGCATAACCGATCAAGTGGCAATTTTTAGTCCTAATGAGAGAACATAGAAAGGGTTACATCAACATGTCAATAACATGCAAATTCTGAAGGTAAAAGAATTGCGAAGAGCTAACCAATAATCCCTTTGTATTGAAACCAGTTTTGCCTCTAATCTTTCAAGCACATTTGTGCGCTCAAAACCTTGTTTATCATGAGCTGGTTCAACAAAATTTGCTTCTATTAGACCTGAAGCAAAAATGAACAAGTAAATAAATGAAAATAGAAGAACTGGATAATTAATAATGTGAAGAAATCCTCAGAACACCTAAAAAAAAAAAAAACATAAAAAGGAAAATACCTATTACACCACGACCGTCACTCCCAGCAGGATTCCACACCCTCCAGAAAGGCTGGAAAAAAGATTAAATTCCTAAGTTACAATCACAATACTTTTGCCACCTGACATTATGTCTTTGCTCTTTCAAGCTACTTCCTGCACGCACAAACAAACACATTAAAAAGAAAGGGAGGAAAAGAAATCCTAACCTTGATGAGTCGATTCTTATGATAAACATTAAATCCCTGAACATCAATATGATGGCATGCATCCTTTACAAACCCCATCATTCCTTTTGCAACCACCTGATTAACAATAAAACTTAATCAGGTTGCCGTATTCGGAAGAAAAAGAAATCAAATATATTTTAACGGGTCATGTTAACATTACATCTTCATATTTATTCGACTTGCCCTCAGATAAATGCTGAGGTCTGTAAATAATCTCCTGTGATTCCATCATATCCTTCACTATGTCATGATGTTCGACTTCCTTTCCACGCAGAATGATTCTGAAGCCAGTTGGAATTCGGAGATAGAGAATTGCTACATAATTCTGGCAATGGACAAATAGAAATATAATCAACATAACTAAGAAAAATTTTTAGAGAAAGATGCGTGTTTCACATATAATTAAGGGCCTTTTCAACGTGCATGTTTATATAGCAAATGAGTACACTGCCATGATTAAGTCTCAGCTGTGATAATCAAAAGAGAGAACACATGACCTGGATGTTAATGCATGCATTAGCACGTGTGAACATACCCTTAGTGAATGTTGATAAGTTAAAAAATGTCTCGAGTTAGGATACTGTTTTGCCATCTCTATATTCTTCTCATCTCGGTTGACTCCTCTAATTTGTATGTCCTGTCATTAACAAGTGATACACCTATTAGCAACCATGGGGAACATGGGTAAGGTGACTATAGATGTTGAAGGCATACATGTGGATCGGTGTCAAAATCCAGTTCCAAACTTCCTTCATCGTCCTCCCAAAGATTGTAGATTATGATGCGTGTTCCTTGATCTTCCAGGAAATTGAACTACAGCACAAGAAAGCAATACAGATAAAAGAGAAGAACAATTGAGAACAAAGAAAATATCACTAAGCAAAACAGAAGAGTACATGTAAGGTAAATGTTACCTGCTGGTAAAGACCTTCTTCACTCAGAAATGGCGACCACTGCAATATAATCTCTAAATTCGTATTCCAATCATTCAGAGAAGATCTTATTTTCTTGCTCCAATTAGCTTGATATTTCTTCTCATAGTCCACCTTGTGATTTCAGACATTAACAGTAAATAAATAGAACACCGAGACTTGGCAAATACTGGATAACGCATTCATGCAGACTATTCTTACCATTGGGACCATAATATCCTCCTTTCCTGTTGCTGTCAAAAATGTGTAAGAGAGCAATCCGATACTTTGCGTTTGGCTGTAAAAGAAATTATTATCGTTAGCTTTTGAACACAACTGTAGTAATAGTTGATTTAGGACCTTACCAAGATACAGACCTCTTCCCATCAACACAACGTGAAAACACGATCACATCAGCTCCAAGCCTCATGGTACTTGTTTTAAACCCATTTCCATCTGAGCTCATAGAAAGAAGGAAAATTTTCCTGTTTATACAAAATGAAGAAGTCCAATGATATGTTTATAAGTGGAGAGACATGAGAGAGCTCACATTGACCAATAGTATTTGCCTTCTTGCTTTTAGCAGAATATCCAAGGGACATACATTGCCGCATCTTATCAGGATTCATTCCACCACCATTATCTATAACCAAAGATGAATTGATTAGAAACCATTCGATCAGTATCAATAATGCCTCTTCGATTCTCTAATGTCTACGTGAACTGTGATCCATTAGGTCTCTCTGCCAGATTGTTCTTAATTCTCATTGAGATCAATAAGCCAACATATATATTACACACACTACCCTATCAATGAAAAACATCAACAATCTAAAAAAAATTGCACTTAATATGAAAATAAAATATTTTAGTTTCGCTCAATCGATGACAATGCGGTCAAGCAAACACGAGCAATATGAGTGTACCAGATAACAAAACAATGCCGGTTATGTTACGTACCTTCCACTAGAATCATCATGCTTCCATCTTTCTGGTTTTTCAACACATCTACACTAACATAAGTGGCTCCACTGCAAACCTCATCTAAAGCATTATCCAAAAGCTCTGCGAAAGCTCCCAATGCCCATTTATGGCTGGTTGCATTGGAATGCAAAAACCTTGGGTGTACCCTTACATGATCCATCCCAACTGTAAAACAAATTGAAATTTCATAAGCCCATTACTTAACAAAATTTTCTTCTCATCTTATTTAGAAATGAACAAGAACACTAACCAGTAGAATGAGTAAAATCAGAGACAGTGGTTTCCTCGTAATCTCCTGCTTTCCAGAACTGCTTGCAACCGCGTAGAAAGGGAACCGTCACTATTTGATTAGTACGACGTTCTCGATTATTTTGATAAACTACAACAGACAAGGGCATCGGAAAACTCTCCGGAACTGCTGGCTGTGGCTGTGGGGGTTGAGTACGACCAAGAAATCCAACAGGCACTATCGAATCAAATTGCTCGAGTTTTGGTTTCTTTAACATGGTAAAACTAGTCGAGCTTCGCTGGCGCTTATCCCCAGTCAGAACATGAAGATTGACGAGGGATGGTTCGGTATTTTTTTGGCCGGGGGCGTCCATGGAGTTGGGTTTGAAAAGCAAGAAAAGGAGAGAAAATATTGGAGGGAATAAGGAACGACGAGGAGAGGATGCTGTAAAGGAAGCAGTTGTGTTTGTGAACGAGAAGTAGACGGACGAGATTTTTTTCCCTCGTATATATATAAGGGTTTTGGTAACGGTTTCGCACGCCATGATCACGTGGGAACATATATATAAATGTCCCAAATGTGCAAGAGAAAACAGGTGGTTAATATCAGTATCGTCCCTCAAATTTAGCAGTTGCGTCAGTGGTGCCTACCAACTTTAAATTTTATTTGATAATAATTATTAAATTTGAATTCTCTCCTTTATTTAATTATTTTTTCCAAAATAAATTTAATTAATAAGAAGGATCAATTTTAAAATTATCCACTCCACCGTCCAGAATTATAAGAATAATGAGGTGTCCTTATAAAAAATCCATGACACATTGACATCAAGTGGATTAAATTTAATCTATATTTTTTTTATAAAATAATAACAACAAAATTTTAGTTCCAAATAAGTTGAGATCGACTGTATAAATCCTCTAATAAATACGCTCTCGGGTAATATCCCACACGCATCTCTTTTCCCTTCAATAAATAGTGACATTCTTTTTCCTAATAATAATAATTAGCTTACAACAAATTTTATGGAATGAAACCCACTCATTTCCACGTGGTCCCACCATCCCACACCCTTCAACATCTCCTTCTTTTTAAAAAATAAAGAGCTTGGAGATAGCTCAAATTTATATTGCTATTATTTTTATAATAATTAATACAAAAATGACCCATTACCCAGTAATGAGGAAATGTAAAGTTTCAATGTTATAGAAAAATTTTCTAGGAAGTTAAATGGGTAAAATCTGAATTATACAGAAATAATAATAAATGTGCAGTGGCGGCCTTGATAGTAGAGAGTAGACAAATTTTATAAGCAAACTCTATATATATATATATATCTATCCTTTTTTCTAATTTAAACCCTTCATTTTGTCCTTTATGCTAATATATAATATTAGTATAAGACTCCAACAAAAGTAAAAAAGCTGCCCCTCCATTTCCTTCATTAGCAATTTCATTTTCTCATCACATTTCTTCTATTCATAGAAATTCAATTAATTAACCACCCACCACTCACCATCCTAACCATCAATCTTCTATTTATAATATATATATATATATATATATATAAAATAAAAAAGATAATGAGTTGACAAGTGGGTTATTTTTTAAGTTAACATTTTCTTGTCCATTTAATAATTAGCTTTTTATATATACAGGCTAAGTTGCATCTTTCTTGCCCATATTTGTTTTCTTCAGAAAAGCTGCAACACCCAATACTCTCTCTCTCTCATGCTTTCTTCTCTTCTCTTCTCTTCTAATTCCTTGTGCAATTCTTGAAGATATACTTATCATTTATTTGTGATTTGTATGATCTCAGATTTGTGTGTTGATTTAGGTTGATATGAGTAACACAATGAGGCCAAGGACAAAGGTCATGTTTCCCTTAGTTTATGATAGGGGATAATTGTCATCCCACCGTTTCTTGCATATATATATATATATTGTTATCTTTCTGTTCCAAATTAAGATAGTGAATGGAAGTGAGTAAGGGAAAAGGAAGAAAAGGAAATTTGATCATCCAAACATGGGAGAGATGCAAATCTTTAGGCCGAAACAGCAAGAAAACATCAAGACTCATCCGTTCTTTAACATCTAAGACCAAATCATTGCCACGTCTTCATCTACATCCTTCAATGGAAGACGATGGTCCTCATCATGAGAAATTCTCAAGAAAAAAAACGCAGGTAGCTCCTGAAGGCTGCTTCTCTGTGTACGTTGGACCCCAGAAACAAAGGTTTGTAATCAAAACTGAGTATGCAAATCACCCACTTTTCAAGATTCTACTTGAAGAAGCTGAATCAGAATATGGTTACAACCCAGAAGGCCCTCTTGCTCTCCCATGCAACGTTGACCTCTTCTACAAGGTCCTGGTGGCTATGGATGATCCCGGCGATGGAAGAACTCGTAAGGGATGTGGCTTCTCCATCAACCATGCCGCCTCATCCTCCTATCATCTTCTTAGCCCTGCTGCCATGAATCAGTTCTAAAACATGATCGTATATAGTTGTAAATGAAATATTTTCTTAGCCTTAATTAAGAATAAAAATGGGTTTTTAATCTGTGAATTTTGTATTTCATGTTTAATTATGTGTGGTGAAATCATGTAAAGCAATAAAAATCCAAGTCATGTAAGATCTCTACTATTCTATGAACTTGTATTCTTGATGTTTGTTGATTGGAATGTTTTTTTCTTTCTCTTCTTTCCTTCATTTAAAGTTGATTAAATTTTCTTACAATGTAATAAATGAGTTTTAAATTAATAATTAAAAAAAAAAGGTGTAATGGGGCTAATTGAATTGTTAAAAAAAGACAAAGCATTGGCATAGTCATTGCTTAATCAAACACAGAGAAAAAGTAGTTGGCAGATGGGGATTGATTGATGGCAAGTAGACAAAAGTAGATCGCCACTACCCAGTAGCTTTTTATCTTCATATACTGTAAATTATACGTAGAAATTTTGTATTCATTTCATTTTTGTATATGTTCATGTATTTAATACATTTTTCAATTTCTATAATATAATTACATTAAAATATAAATTTAATTCTAAGATTTAATATATTTATATAATTATGATACAATTGATATGTTAGCATGCAGCGATCACGCGTGGCTTGCACTTACCAGAGTTGACCTCCGACTTTATAATTCAATTTAGCCGAACAAATATAATATCCACTTTCATTTTATTATTCCTTTTTTTTATTTAAATATATATATATATATATATATATATATATATATATGTGTGTGTGTGTGTGTGTGTCATTTAGATGACATCAACCGTTTGATATATTTAAAATAAATAGTTTTAAGTATTTTAAAATAAAATTGAATTTGATTTTAATAAAGAAAAAAATGATCATTTTTGTATTAAATAAACTTCTCAAATGAGTGATTACATGACTTTTTCAAATCTCTCAGTGCTATTTTAATGGGTAATTTTTACCCGTTACTAAACTTTAGAGTGTTTTTTATTACGATCATTGAATTTTAAAAAATTTCATAAAAGTCACTGAATTTTTTTTTTAAACGGTCATTGCTATTAAAAATTATCAAACTCTCTATTTTCTTGCATACTTGACTGTCTGAATTAAAATAAAAAAAGACTCTTTCATAAGTTGGATCAGTTGCATGTCACGCTCTTCTCCCAACTAATGTCTCTATACTTGGAATAATTAACGATTCTTTTAACCATTTTTCTCGAATAATTTCCTTTTCTACCATTTTCAGTTTCTATTTCTTTTTCTCTCTGTTTACAACTGATAGTGTAAAATCAAATTTTGAGTTTCAAACTTTTTGTTACCTTTTATTTTTTTGTGTACTTAACTTCTCGGGTAACTTTCCCCTCACACCCAGCTACCATTATTCAACCCATTGGAAAACCCACAATGATTACGACTCTGCAAAATGCCATAACATAAAACTTGAAACTTTTTATGACGTTAAAAGAAAACAAATTGCCAATACTTACTCCATAATTTCGACAGCTATAGAATCGCCTACTAGTATTTCATTTCGTGCATAAAGTTTTCACTTCTGCATGATAGTTACATATGCATATCGATGGCCCACTTCGCGTCAATATTTTTATGAAGTTTCCTTGCTTCTTATGGTAGTCAGATGTGAGGAAAAATAGGAGCACCAAATTATTGCTTGTTTGAAGTAAGAAGATGATAACTGAAGACTTAATTTTGCCCTATCGATGGTTAACAGAGAAAAAGAGAAATTAAAAAAGAAAAGAGAACGAGAATGAGAAAAATAATTGCTTCGAAAATGAAGTTAAAGAAACACTCAATGATTTCAAAGATAAAATAGTTTATTTGGGAGAAGAATCTAATGTCTCTGAGATTTTTTTTTTTTTAATTTTAGTTCACCTCAAACAATCACGTATATAAGAAAATGGAGAGTTTGACGGTCTCTGACGGCAATGACCGTTTAAAAAAGAAAAATAATATTTAGTAACTTTTGTGGGACTTTTTAAAGTTCAATGACTGTAGTGAAAAATACTTTAAAATTTAGTGACCGTGGATAAAAATTAGCACTATTAGCATATGAAGCGGTTGTCTTGTAACAGTAAAGAAATAGAAATATAAAATAAATTAATTTAAATGGTTTTTTTAATCAATTATATATGATTTTTTTACGTTTTTAAAGCAAACAATTTTAAATTAAAATAAAAAAAAGTTCAATTATTTTAAACTACTGAAAAAAGAAATAAACTTATTAAATTAAATAGATTTGATTTTTTTTAATTAAATCCAACACACAAGCAAATCACACATTGTGGAGCAGCTGAAGAGGAAACTGGATTACAAATTAAGTGATGAGTTGGGCTGTGCTTGTCAATCATAGACACGGACTTTGCCTGATCCAGCACATATTAAAATGGTTCTGCAATGTGGCCTGCTATCCTATGGTCCGTACCACTCCAGTTTTGCTCATCACATTCACCTATTCATTTTATTTAACTTACTCTTCTCATGTTTTATGCCCAATAAAAATCATTCCTCTTTGCTCCTTTTTTTTAATTTGGTTACACATTTTTATTTACTTATGATAAATAATTATCTAATATTTCATTTCACATTTCTTATTATAAATTTTATTAAAATCGTAAATTTTACATAAATATAAATTAATTAATCTATTGATATAAATTATTATCATAAGAGATTAAAAATAAAATTCAACTAACCCCATCATCTGTTTTATCCATTTTTTTTCCCAAAAAAGCATTTATATTTATTAATAAAAATAAATAAACACCAATAAATTTAAAATAAATTTACTATTTTTTAATTAAATATTTATTTTAACATTTTTTAAATGGAAAAAATATATATAATGGAATAAAAAAAAAAAAGCATGAAATGAAATGCTATATATTATTTATATTTTCAGTTTGCGATTAAGCTGATTTAGCTGTTCTGACCACCACCCAAGCAAGCCCAGCCCTTCCTTCTCTCTCTCTCTCTCTCTCTCTCTCTTCTCTGCAAAAGCAATTTCCAACGGAGCTTGAAAACCCTAATACTCCCGAAGGAAGCTCCTCTCCGCTTTGTTCTTCTTCTGCTTCTTCTCTGTTCTGCAAGTTGTAATTACGCCTCTACCTTTTCTCATCATCTCTGATTGTTTCTCGTTTCGATCTTCACTTCTTCCCACTCTTTCTCATTTTCTCTTAAATCTTATTCAGATTCCTCCATTCCTCCCCCCTCCGATGGCCGAAGGAAAGTTCGATCTGCCTGATGATCTCCTCTCCTCTAAACCGTCTGATCACTCCTGGACCCCTAAAGGTACTCTCCCAGTAACTTATTATTGTTATTATTATTATTTATTTTTTTCCCATTTATCGCATCTAAGTGATTCCTAGTTAATGTTATATTTTTTGTTGTATTGATCTGAACTCTGCTATATCAAACCGATCCTATTTGCTGCTGCTGCTGCTGCCTTTTTTTTAATTTTTTTTATATGGAGAAGCAAGCTCGTTTATTAGTTTGTTTGTTCATAATGAAGATCTATTTTTTTTAAAAACTTTTTTATGAAATTATCTGTTACTTCGGGTATTATTTTTGTTTTATTTTATTGTTAATCGATTTAATTTTTTTTATCTGTCTGCAATTTGTGATCTGCTTACAGTAGTTTTAGAATTAATTACTTTTACTGTATATTCCACATTATAGTATCTGAAATGTGAATTCCTATATGATGAATAAATTAGAATTGGCGGTATTCAGAGCATCTTATATTTTGGATATCCAAATCAATTTTTAATTTGTATAACCAATAAGCTTGTTATCGATTCGTGGCCCAGTCATAGCAAACTACAGTTTTTTCCTCCTTAATGAGTTTCAAACATGTAATGCTTCTGTTGGTGTCTCTGTTTGACTTCGTGTTGTGCCAGTTGAAGCTTTGGGAATCGATGAGGAAAAAGTTTCTGCAGGTTTACATGATGACACCAAAGGTAGTTCAATTTCTTTTTTTTTTTTTTCTTTCTATTTTTTTCCGGCAATTTAATTTATTATCCAAATGAGACAATTTGTTATTCTTGGTTTTCCCTTTTCCTCCTACTATTTAAGTAATGTTTTGATTGAATTGACCATTTATCACAGACCAACTGGCATCCGAAAACAGCATACCTTTGTCTCCTCAGTGGCTTTATAGCAAACCAAGTGAGACCAAGATGGTACGTTCCAGCTCATCCAAGCAACATTATTATGTGTTTTCATTTTAGTTGTCATTTTTATATTAAGTATAAGTTTGCTTTGCAATTATGAACATGTGAAACGAGATTTTGTTCATGAGATTTTCTGCAAAAGCACCTTCTTGTCTGACTTTGGGTTTAGAATTCTTCTTGCTCCTACTTCGTGGCTTGAAAATTTAAAACCTCAGTTTTATATCTATTGATATCGGTGTGGCTCAATGATGAATTTGTATGAATTAGAAAGAGGGGTGTACTTTATTTATATGTAGTGCTTCTGCATATACCTTGCCTTAGCACTTCTTTAAAGCTTAAGACACCTTTTTGGGGATTGGAGTTACTTTACCAGTGAATCTTTTGAGAAGAAATTTTATTAGTCTTGCTAATTTGTCTCTAGAGTTGATTAAGATGAAAAACTCTGAACCACTGGTTATTGTAATATCGCTGCTTCTGGCATGATTTGAAGATCAATCTACAACATCCTACTAGGGAGTCTATCAGATAATGCGAGGCTTTCTGTTTGCTATTTTTTTATTATTTTCTTTCTTCCGTTACTATTATTTCATGGTGGGTTCCATGGGTGTACAACAGGACATGCGAACTCTAACTTCGGTGTCTCTTGGGAATTCCAATGATCCAAGCCAGAAGGATGGTTGGCGCTTGGATGGAACTGAGGACAAAAAAGATTGGAGAAGGTTTGGTACTGAGAATGAAAGTAGCCGCCGATGGCGTGAAGAGGAAAGGGAAACTGGCTTACTTGGTTCTCGAAGAGATCGTAGAAAAACAGACCGTCGCAGTGACAGCATTTCTATCAGAGAAACCATGGAGAATAGAGTTTTGTCATCTCCTGATCGGTGGCATGAGGGTACTCAGTGTAGTAACCGTAACTCTGGGCATGAAGCACGCCGAGATAGCAAATGGTCATCCAGGTGGGGTCCTGAAGACAAAGAGAAGGAATCCCGAACTGAGAAGAAGACAGATGTGGACAAAGAGAAGGACGATGCTCACTATGACAATCAATCATCAATAGTTAGCAACCGTCTGACTTCTGAACGTGACTCAGATTCTCGTGATAAGTGGAGACCACGGCATAGAATGGAGGCTCATTCCACAGGTTCCACTTCCTTTCGTGCTGCACCTGGATTTGGACTTGATAGAGGTCGTGGTGAAGGTTCGAATTTGGGGTTTGCTCTTGGACGGGGAAGATCAAATGCTATTGGTAGATCTTTATCTGCTGGCACCACTGCCGCTTCTCACGCATACAAAAGTGGAAGTGTTATTGGAAAGTCTAACCTCACAATGGAGACATTTTGTTATCCAAGGGGCAAACTTCTTGATATTTATCGGAAGCGGAAGCTTGATTCATCTTTTTCTGCAATGCCTGATGAGATGGAGGAATCTTTACCAATAACTCAAGTTGACATTGTTGAACCATTGGCCTTTGTTGCTCCTTATGCTGAGGAGGAGGTAAGTGATTGGCTTACTGCAACTAATCTATCTATTCTTATCATGCCTTTTTGTTCATTTGGGTAAAAGAACTTCCCTTTTGAGTTAATTTTCCCTTGACATGTATCGGGCTTGTGGTGCTGACAGGTCACACTTACTGACATATGGAAGGGGAAACTCACAAGTAGCGGGGTAGTATATAATTCATTTAGAAAAGGGAGTTCAACTGAAAATGTTTCAGGTATTTTAGGTCCCATTAATTAAACATTTTTTTTTTCACGTTCTACTTCATTATTATCTGAATCTTTCTGTATGTTTCTTGTTTATGTACAGGTGCCGGAGATGATGAATCCATTGAGGGAAAATTGGGTATCCTTCCCTCAGTTCCCTCTGAAGAGACTACTGATACCTTTCAATATGCTGCAAACAATGGGGCATATCAAACTGATGGTGATCATTCCTTGTGGAATCACGATTCACATTTAAATGTGTTAGATGGTAAGCAATATATTGGTTTTCCATTATATATACTGTACTTAAAATTTTCTATATATTTTAGGGTTGAATCACATTAAGCAGCGCCTTTTTTATATTCTGATGACATTGAATTGTACATTGTTCCAGAAAAAGATGTTGATCTTGAAGGCAACAAGGTTTCTGCTGATGTAGTCACTGCCACAGATTTGAAAGGTGCTGTTGCTGGGACTACAAAAGAGAATTTTAATTCTTCCCACGGTCTTTCTCAGCTTGATATTGGTGAAAATGGGCAGATACTGAATTCTTTGACGAGACATTTTCATTCTGGTGATGTTAATGCCTCTTCTTTTGATGTTAAATCTAAGCTTCCTGATGACTCAAACTCACTATTTGTTCTTCCCTCCCCTGACCAAGATCATACTAGTACTATGTTGCACTTGTTAAGTAAAAGTGAGGCAAAAGATCTGGAAAGGAGTACACCACTTGAGGACTTGTATTTCTATTACATTGATCCTCATGGGAATACTCAAGGACCATTTCTTGGAGCTGACCTAATCTTGTGGTTTGAAGAAGGTTATTTTGGGACAGATTTACCAGTTCGCTTGGCAGATGCTCCTGAAGTTACATCTTTCCAAAGTTTGGGAGATGTCATGCCACACCTAAAAGTGAGGGGAGTATATCCTAGTTCTGAACAGGAACAGTCTAGTGCTTTAGGACGAAAATTGGAGCCTGGTTTAACTCCTGCTGCTCCAGAAAATACTGATTCATCTGCAGTAAGTGAGTTGTGTCAGCCACTGTCTGATTTAAGTAGCCTTTCAGCTCAGCATGTTCAGTCAAGAATGTCTGAGCCTGAAAATCCACTTCAGTTGCCACACTCCGAGGGTCAAAGTTTTCATGATTTTGTTGCACATGATGAAGGTTTTTCCTTGCTTCTTTCTATTTTTTGATTGTTAAGAAAAAAAAGTTGTAGCTATAACAACGATGTTTCTTCCTATGCCCCATTCTAATGATGCTCTTTGATTTTCTAGAAATTGTTTTTCCAGGAAGGCCTGGCAGCAGTGGCTATCCTATTATGCAACCATCTGGGAATGCTTGTGATCCTTTAGCAAAATCTATTGGTCAACCATCTCTTCTAAATGAATTAACAGAACCTGGTTTCCTGTATCAAAGCGATAATAAGTTGCACCCTTTTGGCTTGCTCTGGTCTGAGCTGGAAGGCTCTCAAACTAGACAAATTGAGTCATCTAATATGCCTTCAAATGTGGGAAGGCCTGCTCCATTTGGTGCTATGACTGATCAAGGTGCTGTGGCAGAGAAATGGTCTGATGTTTATAGACAAGAGATGCTTTCTGTTCCCAACTCATTTCAAGATGCCGCTGCTGCTCGCCATTTGTCACGTGTTGAACAAGAGCCAAATAATTTTGGCCTAGCAGAACAGCTGATGTCACGTCAATTTCAGCAGCAGCAGCAGCTCCAACAACGAAATATGCTGTCATCTCATTCACATTTGAATGAATCACTTCTAGAACATGTTCCAGGCCAGAATCTTATTCACCATCATCAGTTGGCAAACCATTCTGTGCCAGATTTGGAGCATCTTTTGGCACTTCAGCTGCAGCAACAGCGGCAGCTTCAGCTCCAACAGCAACAGCAGCAGTTCCATCAACAGCAAAAGCTTTTGCAGGAAAGACAACAATCACAAGCTCGGCAGGTGCTTCTTGAACAGTTGTTGCAGGGTCAGATGCCTGATCCTGGCCTTGTACAATCACGTGTTGATCCTATTAGAGCTAACAATGTTATTGATAAAGTTTTATTGGAGCAACAGCTTCTACATGAGCTGCACCAACGCTCTCACCATCCTCAAAGGAACTTTGTTCCATCTGTAGAACAGCTTGCTCAAGCAAAATTTGGCCAGGCATCACATCAAGATCAACAGCGAGATTTATTTGAGCTATTATCTCGTGCACAGCATGGTCAAATGCAATCTTTAGAGCATCAGATTCTTCAAGAACAACTGCATGCGAGGCAGTTACCTATGGGATTGAGACAGCGGATGAATATGGAAGAAGAGAGGCATATTGATTCTATCTGGCCGCCGGTTAATGAAAATGATCAGTTCTTCAGGAGTCTTACTGGTAATCAAAGAGCTCACTCTTCAGGAATTAGCCCATTAGATTTTTATCAGCAACAGCAGAGGGCACCGCATGAGGACCAGTTGAGCCACCTTGAACGAAACCTGTCATTTCAAGACCGACTGCGACAAGGGCTTTATGAGCCTGCCTCAATGCCATATGAGAGGCCCCTGTCGTTGCCTGCTGGTGCTTCGGGGATGAATATGGATGTTGTGAATGCTATGGTTCATGCTCATGGTTTAGACATGCAGGAGTTGAGCACACGATTACAATCTGCTGGCCAATTGGGAACATTGTCTTCTGGAACCCACCCACATAATCCTCATTACTCTATGGTACCTAACCAATTCCATGTTTCACATCTAGATGCAATTGAAGGCCACTGGCCTGAAAGCAATGGGCCACTGACAAATGACTGGATGGAATCCCGAATTCAACAATTGCATATCAATGCTGATCGGCGTAAAAGGGAGTCTGACAATAAAGTGACTGCTGAAGATTCAAGTTTATGGATGTCAGATGGATTGAATGATGAAAAATCAAGGCAATTGTTAATGGAGTTACTCCATCAGAAATCAGGCCATCAATCTTCTGATTCACTTCAGATTAGTGATGGAATGTCTTTTGAGAAGAAGTCACCATCAGGCATTTTCTCTGGATCAAGCTCTTCGGATCATCCTTTTGCTGTTGTTTCTGACCGAGAAGCCAGTCAAAACAACTTATTTGCAATAGGGTCTTATGGTTCTAACACTGGTGAGCCAGCAGTGGTTTCTTCAGCTGGTGAAAAGGTCAGCAATTTTGGAAGCACAGAAAATTTACTGTTTAGATCTGAATCTGGAGCAACAGGTGAGGGAAATTTATCATTGTTAGGCATTAGTCAGAATGCACAGGCAGTTCTCACAGATTCTAAGTTCATTGATAAGTCATCTATCAATAGAGAGTACCTAGAGGTAGAAGGGAGGAAGTATGGGTCCAAAACGCAGGTTATGGCAAAGAGTTCAGTTATTGAGATTCACAACGGCATAGCTGATCAAGCACAGTTGCCTAATACTGATCGTGGAGAGATTCCTGTTAATGCTCTCAGCAGGCATACTTCTGTTGGGGTTTCTGGTAGGTTTCTTTTCTTTTCTTCTATCTTTCTTCTTTTTTCTTTCACTTTTATTTATTTTTTTACTTTTATGTATTCAAGAATTTGCTAAATTTTTAACTATATATATATATTTTTCCTATTGGGAATGTAGGATCTTATGATGACAAGATTGCACAACCAAATTCATTTGCTGAAGAAATGAACATAAATCAGTAAGTTTTATATGATTTATTCTCTTCGCTATTGCTGAAGAAACATACGTTTTTCTAGTGAGAAGTTGTCCTCTTGGCATGCAAACATATTGATAGATTTGGTTGATAGTTCATTTTTTCCTCAAGTGTAATAAGTTGTCATTGAGAAACCGTAGGCCTGCACATGGTTGGAGGAGTAATTGCACTCTGGTTATTTTTTAGGTTCTTTTTCCCTGTTCCTTTTGTCTCAAATACCAAAATGTCCATCTCTGTATGATTCAAAATGTCTATTCGTTTCCACTTTTAAGTTTTCTACAATGACAGTGTTATGTTGCAAGAAAAGAAGAATAAGGTTAAGGAGGGTGTTATTTTGTGGCGGGAAGTTTTGAGAAACACTCAACTTTTGAGTCTTAAGAAAGTAGTTCCGTGTGGTTAATAAGTGTTCAAGCACACCCTAAAGCTGTTAATGGTTGCTGATGTGGTGCACAGAATAAATGAATTAACCGCTGAATTGCGGTTTTTTACAAAAATCAAAGTGTTGGACCCTGCTTGAAAATGCCAATAAATCACATAGTAATTTTTTGTAATTTGCGCTACTTTGTTTAGATAACATATGTGGATTATTTGGGGTTCATTTGACCTTGAATGATTAACTCTTGAAAATATAATATTCTCCTTGTTTGCTGAAAATTCAAAGTATTTGATTTGTTGTGTTCTGTATGACAGGGTGCCTGTAATATCCAAAGGGCAAGAGAATAATATATTGTTGAGACGACCACCTGTCCCCCGTGCTTCTTCTTCTCAAGAAGGGTTATCTGAGCTGGCTGCTGATACAGTTCTCAGGGGGAAAAGTTCAAGTGGTGTTGATGGTATGATTCCATCTTTTAATTAGTCACTTTATTTGTCTTTCTCATATTCATTCCCGAGTTATAAATTTAAATGTAAACTCTTCAGGTGGAAATCTAGTGAACCAGGGTACTGACACCACAGCTTTTGGCAAGAAAGATGTGCGTTTCCGAAGAACCTCATCTTGTGGGGATGCTGAGGTGTCAGAGCCATCATTTATAGACATGCTTAAAAGTAATGCCAAGAAGACCACTGCTCCAGAGGTCCACATGACAGCAGCAGGGTCAGAATCATCAGATGGGACACAAGGTGGCCGAAGTGGGAAAAAGAAAGGTAAGAAGGGGAGGCAAATTGATCCTGCTCTCCTCGGTTTTAAAGTAACGAGCAACCGGATCATGATGGGTGAAATTCAACGGATCGAGGATTAACCATTTGAGTTTTGTAATTTCTTTTTGTATATTTTCTCATTTACAAGTTGTATAGGTCCACAGTGCACGCATGGCGAACCATTTATAGATTTATTTTCCCCTCTTTCTCGGGTCATTTTATACAACTAGTGATAAAATGATGATGATTACAAGGGTGGGTGAAAATGCCTGTAAATTCCTGATATGGATTTTTGAGTACAGTAACAGGATCTTGTATAGATTAACAGTCACACGTTAGAAGATAATTCATATATTTTCTTTTCCAACAATGCGGTCTTGGTTGGTTTTGTCCGTTACTCTTTTAACGTTTGAGGCTCGATTGATTGGTGAGATATTTGAATTTATTTAGTTAGCAACATAGATTGTCGATGCCAGCCCTTCTGACCTTCTTTCCCTTCCTAGAAATTGTAAATCTCTGATTGCCTGGAAATGAAATTTTTGCAAGACATTTGATTTAGAACATGAGATTCAAACTTCCTGTTTTGTGATTCTCATTACAAATCCTTGCAGAAACTGATCGAAATCTATAATCCAATGTCATCTATGGGTCCAATTGGGCCACCATTTCCATTTACTATTTGACTATCTACTGCCTTGTTTAAAGCCCAATTAGGTGAAGTACAGGTACTCCACGTCACTGCAACCTTAAATATTTTACCACTGGCGTTTCTGTTAGTACCCAATCCTATTGTCTTCGTAGGAAGAAGATAGAGTTACCAGTCTCACATGAAGCACCCATTTCAAAGGTTCATATATTACATATGGAGAGTCTGTGGTGGCTATTAGATTATGTAAAACTCTAGAAAGACAACGGGAATCAGGGTTTACATATGCACAAATGTGAGCTCCATCTCTCCATAGTCTTGCAAGACTTGTTATAGTTTATAAATACATTTATTTATTATTTAACAAATATATATTTTCAAGCAGTCATTATTTTCTTTATTTAGATTTTTAATAAAATATAAAATTAATTAATTTCTATAATTTTAAAATAATAACTCTTCAACTTTATTAAAATATATTAAATAATTAATAATAAACAATTAAAAAAAACACAGAATAACCGTCTCTTATTAATACTGTTTGCAGATGGATATTCGAATAGGGGATTGATTCCCTGAGGAGAAGTTTGTCATTTTGTGAAAAAACCAGAAGCTACTTCAGTAACAGTAATTTCAGCGATTTCGAGTCTCTGCAATCTCAAATTATCACATCCAATCTACTACGCTCGCACGTTCCCGTCAATGGCCGCTTCTTTTACAACTCTGGTACTTATCCTTCTTTTTCTCAGCAGCCAATCATCTCTCTTATCTCCTACACTGTAACCTATTTTCCCTCTTCTTTTTCTTGCAGCCCAATGTCAGTTCTCTGCCAGGTCCTCGAAACCTATTGCAGGTTAAAGAACTAAGCTCACTGAAGCTTCCTGGGAGAATTAATGTTTCGCCATCTTCATCCAGCTTGTTCTTCTCGGGGAAGCTGCTTCGCTTTCCTCTTACTCTATCTTCTTCTTCTCAGAGGAAAACCCACCTTCTTAGCTCAATTCGAGCTAGTGCTGAGGTTAGGGTTCGCATTTCAATCAGATTCTCTGTTTCTTTGTCTGTTGTACATGTGTTCTACTGACTGTGTTTGTGGGTATGGTTTTCTCGAGTTCCCGTTATAATTTTTGTATGACGACTGTTGCCAATTGGCATTTAATAACTTTTATTTGAGGTCTTAGTGGGACATGTTCTGCAATTTAGTTCTTGTCTGAATTAAATTCTATAAAAGAAAATTAAATTAATAAAGTTCTGACTTCTGGTCTCCGTGTTAAAGTTTTGAGCTTTTTGTTTAATTGTAGGTAGCAGATTTACAATCGAAGGTGACCAACAAAGTTTATTTTGATATAAGTATTGGGAATCCTGAAGGGAAGTTTGCTGGAAGGATTGTAATTGGACTATATGGTGATGATGTGCCCAAAACTGCAGAGAATTTCCGTGCTTTATGCACAGGTTGTATTGTTTTATTGCCAGAGATTGTGTTTTATATCAATTATCTTGTTCTTTCTTAGTACTTTTTTTTTTTCCTATTTTCGACCTTTTATCTGTTATAATTAGTTTTCATTTGGTATCTTCATTAGGTGAGAAAGGTTTTGGCTACAAAGGTTCTGCATTTCATCGTGTCATCAAAGACTTCATGATTCAAGGAGGGGACTTTGATAAGGGAAATGTAGGTGACTTGATACTTTAGAGCCTCTCATTTGGGTAACTAGTATTATGATTTTGTGGTGCTTATTTGGTAATAAATTCTATTTAATATAACTGAAAGTATGATTCCCCATTTTCACTGAGAAGTACAACAACAACAAAGCCTTAGTCCCAAACAAGTTGGGGTCGACTGTATGAATCCTCTAACAAATAAGCTCCCGGGTAATATCCCAATCACACGCCTTAGACTCCTTCCATTACTCGGATTTTACGCCTCCATTCAAGTCTATTACTAACTAAATCCG
>CAOGCB010198729.1:0-10031 GCA_948266635.1 Cnidoscolus chayamansa | reverse complement strand
TGTAATTTACTCTAATTTAAATATTAAAATTAAAAAAATACAATTTCAGAATTTTAAAGATTTTTATGCTAAAAATAAGGAATTGTTTGTTTTACTATGATTAGACATATAGATTAGAGCAAGTCCCTGTAATTAACCTTGCATATTGCAAGAACTGTGTACTCTTCAACTTTACCATATGCTGCAACTGATCAAATTACATAGCTAAAATGTCACCATTTATCAGTAAAATGAAAGTGAGTTGGCATCATTCCAAGCTTTTAAGAACCACTTTTGCTCACAAATTCTGTATGTTGCAATTCTTTCCTTATAATGTGATCAGAATCATAACCATCAAATCTGTGCTGCAAGAAGCCTGTGATTTCTTTTTGCATCAACTTTGACTGCTAGTTCTTGTGATGAAATGGCCAGCAACTGCTGTCACAATCCCAAGCAAGCCACCGGCAATAACCTATCATCAGGGAGCATTATTGAACAACTGCAATTAGTACAGGTTCCAAAATCATAAGCTTGAAGGGTGGGATGTTCTTGGAGGTCAGAACTTACAGGAAAATAAGCTTTTCCAGCATTAATAAATTCATCAGTTTCACTTTTTAAAGCTAAAACTTAAAATGGTAGTACATCTTATGTATGCTAATTGAAATAACAATACAGCAACTTCACAAGCATATTACAAATACAAGCGATGTAAAATTATAAGAAAACCGTATGAGGAAATCTACAAACCTGTGGAAGAGTGTGGCCAAGAGGTTCACGTAGAGGTCTGCTTTCTGCTAGAGGATGTTCAGCTGGAAGTTCATATACAATTTGATTCAAGACCTGTAGAAAAGCCAGTTTAAAGAACAGCAGCACATACCAAATTCTAGTTCAAATTTAATAATAATAATGAAAAATAAAAACACAAAAGAAACAGCATCATTTGGTGGGTAGTGTGCTAGTCTTGTGTTATTACAAGGATAATAGAGAACACAAGAAAAGGAGTAGGTGAAGCACCAAACCTCTGCTTGACGCCCAGCCTGTAGCCTTACACCAGTTGCATCATACATAACCTGCCACCAAATTACCGATGTAAAACATAACCCTCTATATTACATATTCATTAATCTGAAAAAAAAAAAAACTGTTTAAATGGAGAAATCGTAAGTGATGAAAAAAGATCTATACAACACATGCTAAGATTAATGCAATTGCAAACAATGATCCTCCAAAGCCTTTCTGGAACCCAATAGCCATGGCAAGTGCAGTAACAGTGGCAGAATGGGATGATGGCATCCCACCAGACCCAACGAGTTGCTTAAAATCCCATATGCTCTCCTTGTACCTGCAAATCTAGGAAAGCTTAAGACTCCTAAGTTATATAAACAAACAAAAAATCAGAAAATTTGGCAGCACTGTTCCACCGAACACACAAATCACTTATGAGCTAGGAAGAGGCTTTCAAGTTCATAGGTTGATATTTATAGTATAAATTAGTTATTGTACATGGTTCCCTCCGCTGAAATTCTATATTGCTCTTCCATTCATTGGGAAAACATCAACATAACTAAGAGATAGGGACAGTAAAATCTTATTTTTATTTTTAAGCAACTTGGCATTAAACCTTAACAGTTCTTCTCAGTAAATAGTGTTCCAGTCAAGAAGACCCACCCAGAGACACAGCTCAAGATAACCAGTTCCAAGAAGAGCATGTTACTGCCCACATTCTATTGGCTAGAACCATCAGGTTCAGGAGATCAAGTGAGCCCATTACAGAGCCATCCACATTTATAATACTCTCCTCTCTCCATTTCATGAATGGAAGTTGAACTATTATGGCAGGCCTGTTAATAAGTTGACCTACTGCATTGTTGTGAAAGAAGGATTCATCAAAGGACATATTACCTTTCTGTTTAAATGCAGATGAGTGAGTACATATGCTTGGCATTATCGGTCGAGATGTCATACATATTTAGACAACAGACTCCAGATTAAGAAAATGGGAGTCGAAGTCTACTTTTGAATCGACTCCGAAAGGAGATAATCAACTAATCAATTCCCATCATTTGGGATTTAACTAAGACCAGAAAAGAAAATAACCAAGAATGTCATCGGGAGAAAAAACTAAGAAACCGAGAATAAAAACGCAGATCCCAAAACATCAAAGATATGTTGACAACAAAAGAACTGAAAATTTCCAAAAAAAAAAAAAAAGAAGAAGAAGAGAAAGGGTAATTAAAAGCAATACCAGTAAGTGAAGAGCTTGGAAGATTGGGCAAAAGCGAAGGCAACGAAAGCAGCAATAAGTGGATAATTGAAAAATATTGATAACCCAGAAGAAGAAACAATAGATGACCCAGATGCATCACCAGCCATTCCTCCTCCACCTTGTATCTAATACTGAACACAAAGATTGATAGGCAGATGGAATGATTGTTTTGTTGGAAGGAGCTAGAGGGCTTATAGGCGTAAAAGAGTGTGGTTGATGAGAAGGGGAAGAAAAAAGGAGAGATGGGGATGTGATTATAGGATATATAAGGCAGGTTCTTGGTGGAATCTTCATCTTCTTCGTTTTCTTGAGCTAACGGTCTTTGTTTCTGATGCTCTCTCTTGCTTTAACTGAATATGCATCTCCTTTCAACTGATATCTCCAATATAACCCCCTTAGTCCTTACCTTATATATATATATATATATATGTATGTATCATTATCTTATGAAATTATTTCATTTCTTATAATGTTGTGTTGTGTATTGTGAGAGGAAATTTTATTTATTTTAGTTTTATCATTAATAATGATTTAATTGTTTATATTTTTTAAATGATATTATTTAGTTTTTATCAAATTTCGATTAATTTTTAAAATTAAATTATTATTTTATTATCAAATATTATAATAATTTACTGTTCATCCTTTAAATTCTTATTCAATTTTTGTTGAATCACCAGCAACTGATAATTATCAAGTATCAAATAGAGTTGTAATTTAACAAAATGAGAAAGGAAGCATAAATACTGAAGCCAACTTTAGGCCTTGCTTTAGAAGGCATCAAATTGTTTTGTTTTGGGGGACACTACACTGCAAAAACATTAATAATTGGATTCATTCATTTAAAGCAAAAAAATAAAAATAAAAACAATAATTGGAGCTTCTTCTTTTTTTTCCTTTGATGGGTAAAGACAGACTTTTCTCTCCTTTTTGCTCAGAGAACCATGGGAAAATGGACAAGCAAATGAAGCAAAATATAAAAAAAGCTATACTTTTTAACAATCATAACGAATATGAATGGTTGGGTTCTAATTCACACTTCTCTCTAACCAAGGACTTGAATCAAGATGGACGTGAACTAACAAGAATGTGGCCAACTGGAGCAGAACAAGCCCAAATCTCCTATGCCTCCACTAATATCGACCTAATGAACTTTACAATTATGCTACCAATATATCGTGGTTTTTCTTACAAATCAACAGAAGCCTATTGGCAATAATCTAAACAGCCCTTCAAACACAAATAAAACCATTAACCTACAAGCACTCAGCAGCTTCCCCATATCGTTGGAAGGTGGCAGCAGATTTTGTTGTGGGCACTGTTGGAACTGTGAATGAAAAGACTTTCACATTATTGTGCAATTGCACTTGGATTCAAGCTTTGGAGGCTTCGTGCTGTCCATGTTATTAGGAAGGCCAACATTACGCACTGTAGATTCATTGGCATTTTCATCGTTCTCAGTCTTGCTAGAAGGGGATTTTACATCCAATTCCATCCGTTTCTGTCTCACTTTCAGGGATTTTGATGTACGTTTCCCTGTACTTCTGTTGCGTGAATCCTTTCTATCTGCAGTGGATTTTCCCAGAACTTTAACTGTTGGCCAAGAACCTTCCAAAGGGACTGAATCTTCTTTTTCAATGGCTATAGTTGCAGCCTGGTAAGCCAGATCATGGACAATGGAGCTGCAGAAAAGTATTGTATCTGTTGCTTCTTCAAGGGTTAGGCTCCTTGCTTTACTTCCTTCATTAACCATTACAGTTGAATCCTCTGAAACAAGCAAAGAATTTGTCAGAGAATAAAGCTAGATTTTACTGGTTCCATGTCAAAGCTTGAATTAGCATCAAAGATGCTGTTAGCACATGGAAAACATAAGGCATCATTTTATATATCTGTAAAAGAGACACATGACATTGTGGCTCTACAAATGAAAAAACAGGACAAAACCTAATTCTTTATGGATAAGAACTCACTCAAAAAATGTTAACAAGACACTGTAAACTAACCAAGAAAAGGATATGATCTTTATCAATGAGATGAAAAACATGTTCAAGTTAATTATTTTATAATCATTTCAATGAAAATATAATATCAGCACAAATAAAATTGCTAGGATAAACATACCCAATATGACATGCAAGTGATCGGAGTTGCTGTGCTCCAGAACAGAAGCAGACATTTCCTTCTCTGAAGGTGTTGGGAATGAATGATCCTGAAATCCATTTATGGTGCCCTTTGAATTTGTAGAGACATCATTGTTCTCTGAGCCGGGGGAACCTTGACAAAACTTCTCAGTTTCAATTTCTGATATTGTAGCCATAGAACCACGAGAGGGAACCCCAACATCATTTAGTCCATCAACACTAGTGTTCGACATGGTATGTTCCACTTCGGCAGGGGGGGCAGGAGAAATAATTAATGCTTCTACATCTGAGACATTGCTTGCATCATTTGGGAAATCATCTTCATTTTCATGCAAATGACAGCCCTCATAAGTTGGAACAGATGCTACTGAATTCTCCTCTAACAGAATGCCAACTGTATGGCATGACAAACTCGAGGTAGAAGCATCCATTATTCTATTACTGCCATTATGCTCACATGAACCTTCTTCAGTTGCTATTGCACCACCAACAGATGGACTAGAAACCCCCATTTCTTTATTTTCTGAAGACAGCACTTTTCCGTGAGAAGTTAGAGTTGCTCCTTCTGCTCCTTCTATTACTTCATTCTTCACATCACCAACAATAGCCTCACTGTTTTCTTCATGGCTGCTGGTTGCAAGACCTAAAGCATGGCAAGTGTGGTTCGAAGTTCCAGACAAAGATGATCCAGTGCTTTGAGGTCTCGTGTTTGTGTCATATCTGTTGTTCTCCATGTCAGATTTCCTGCCACTTAACTGCCTCTGAACACGAGTTTCAACCTGCCTGCCTGAGCTAAAATCAATAGAGGATGAAGCAGAGGTACTGCCATGCCCAAAGGAGCTTCTCAAACTGTTTGCACCATCTCTAGTATAAGAGAAATCATCATAACTGATGGTAGACGCAACAAAAGTTCTAGCTTGAACAACAGGCCCCTTGATGCTGCTTGACCTCTTAAGCAGTAAAGAAATGCCAGCACCTTCTGAAACGTCCACCTTCAGGCTTTGATAGTTATCAGAATGCAGCGACTGCTGACCTTCAAAGTAGCTATCAGGTAGTCTATGGCTCCCAGTTGGCTGCCCGGCTCCATGCTGGCCAGCAATCCTCTGCTCATCTCCCTCCACGATATATTGGTATGGAGCTTGGCCACACTTAACACCATCTCCTTGCTGAATAACCCTCGACTCTACCTCAGCAATAACTTGGGATTGCAACTCAGGTATTAGCTCAAGTTCATCACATGGTTTGTGTTCTTCAGAAACATTCAAAGATAACTGTGAGGAATTATCAGGAGCTACTATTATCGTCTCCAGACTGAAGGCAGCCACACTATTGTCTTGTCTACTACATTCTGGACAAAGATTAATGTCCTTTTCTATCATTTCAATCGTATGATATAGACAACCACATTTAGAACAAACTTTTGTATTTTCAGTACTATGAATTTCTGAAAAATCAGCTTTGACACATGAACTGGTTTCCATATCAATCTCCTTGTGACTGAACTCTACAAAGTCATTAGGTTCACATTCAGTTGCACAGTTTCTGTCAGAATCACCAACTCGGAAGTGTGACCCATCATCTATATCATGCTTGACATTCTTATTTAACATATCCACCTTATCAAAAGCAAACACTTCTTCTCGAACATCAGAATATGTTGTTTTTCCACTTTCAATGTTAATGTCTTCCTGGTGGTGGTCACTTCCTTCAGTATCAGGTGCACCACTGGTACATTGATCAGAACTTGTGTTACTGCTGGTTGTAACTGAAGAATTCCTAGACATCAAAGGACGATGTACAGAATTTGTTTTTCCAACATAGAAGGTAGAACTTGGCACACTAGATAAAAGTGGCCTGAACATGTTTTGAGGACTCTTCCGGTGATCCTACACAGAACATTGATCAAGATAAAGGATATATGCAATGATGCTTCTAAAAGTATGAATTTGACATGTGAAGAAAGTACAAGACAATGCTCCTAAGCATTCATTTAACTAATTTGCCTAAAAGAGTATTATACTACTTTTAAGTTTCTGACACATTAGCTAACCTCTTCAGGTTCCACAAACCACCCCAATATGGATAAACATTTAGGACAGCTTGCTCTTTTGGTTCTTCTATTGTAAAGTAAAACCATTTTCTTTACTTCCTCTTTTTTAAAAAAGAAATTGTCATATAAAAGTTTGTTTAAACAGTATTACTTAAGAAGAAACCAATTATCATGTCCTTTTTTCAAGAGAGAGGGGTGGAGATTCTAATTGAGCATTATCTAAAATAGGTTTGACTGAATTACAAGGGCCTCACACGTTTTCAGAAATTACAGTTGGCTTCCTTGGAATTTTGGAGTTGTAAAAGGTTAACTTCTCAATGGTGGGGGTTATTTACTAGGAACAATGGTTTTGCATAATTTTAGTTTTTTAATGTTAGGTAAGCGGAATGGTATTTATAACAAATTTGGACATATTTATAAATTACAATCAAAATTTTAGTTTGATTCATGATGAGAAGTGGAATATTGGTGAGCTATTGATATTATCCGTCTGCTACACAACTTGCAATTGGGAGGTCCACTTAATTCCTGAAGAGGAAGATTTTTTGTGTGCTAGTTAGAGAAGCTAAGTCTTACATTTTGCCCTAAAATTATGGTGTATAATTGTGACAGTTATCCATAACAATATATATAATATAACTTAGTTTTTCAGAATTTTGCTAGGAATTGCATGATTGCAGACTTGCAGTTACTCCCCAGAAAGGAAAATTTATTAACCAACTACTTTTTTTCTAATACTTCCAAAAAATGCTGACATGTTTAAAAGAAATCTGGACATAAGAATGCAATTCAAATGAAAATAAATAAATAAATACCATTTGGCGAAGAGCCGTGTCAAAGGATCTTTTCGGAACAGAACTTGGAGACGTTATTTTCATCGGTTTCTTAGAAAATGCCATAGCTTTATTATTTGGAAATGTGCCACTCCTCTTTGAAGCCAAGCGGTCTAAGCTACCCACATGAATGGATTGCACAGAGTCCACATCATCATCACCAGAAGATGCCACAGAACCTCTACTGTGTGAGCTAATACGATCTTGACTATGTGATGAACTAACACTTCTTGAAGCAGTTGGAGACATTGATTGCCTGCCAAATTTTGAGCTCGAGTCCCTACCATTTCTAGATGCTGGTGAGGAACCCCTTACATATGATGCTGGTCGATCTGCCAAGGAAGTACGGAGATTGGGTGGTGCTTCAGAAGAGAAACCAGGGATATTTGTTTGCCATGCCCTTATTTTTGGTGAAGCAGAGTTCCCTCTACTTGTCCTTGTAGGGGATATTCCCCTTGCTCCTGACCCTGTGCTTGGCCTCCTTGGAGTTGGAGTTGAAGACCTTGGAGCAGGATTTGAAGCTTTACTTGGGGGAGGAGAAGGTCTACGTGATGGAGTGGCAGGTCGTCGGCTATGAGTTGGACTAGAATGAGGTGCTGAAGATGGCCTTCCCCTGGACTGAATTGAACTATTAACAGATCGAGGTGATGGACTTAAGCGACTTGGGCTTGCACTGCCCCTACTGCTTCTGTAACTTTTCTCCATCTGCATATGGATGAACTCTCATTTGTCGCAAAAGTAGAATGCTAAATGAAATTTTCTCTCTCTATATATACAACATAATTGTGCAGAGGTGATCAGTGACCTACCGTAGAAGATCTTGATATAGTAATAGGCTGACTCCGAAGTCTCCCCCTGGATGCAACATTAACTTGGGGTGGCTCATCATCCAATGAAGGAAAAAGAGGAGTGTCGGGAGGAGTTAATAACCTTAGAACATCAATAACAACAACCGATCCATAATCACCAATACTGGCCAAAAATCTTGATGCAAACGATTAAGTGCAACATAATTCTTTTAAAATCAGTGCTCACCTTGACCCGTGAATAATTTGACAAAAAAAGAATAATCAGCATTTATAGCAGGAATTTAATTTATCTTCAACGATGAAATCCTATAAATTAGACATCCATGCAGTGTAGACAAGTGTTCTTATGTAAAACTTAAATCCTTCTTTCTGTTCATTTATGAACCAAAAGATTTGCAGGTTTCATAAAGCCAGTGAATTAACAAAGGGAAGTTCACAAAGTATTAGAATATGATATTCATAACCTACCAATCATAGTCATTCTTCTCCACATCTGCATTAAGCAGTTCACTACTTTCTCCTCGAGCAGGAATTGAGATTCCAAGCTTGAAATCCGAAAAGTGTCTCAACTTTGTGGCTGTATGCAATGGTTCAAAACCAACAGAAGAAAATAAGGCAACGTCATCAACCAGAAGAAACAAAATGCTTCTGTTCAAAACCTAATATATACAGATTAAGCATATAGGTGCGGTACAGAAAATTACAAAATGTGTCTTCAAAGTCATCAGATGACTGGAGCAAAAAATCTTCTCTTTCTCTGGACTGCATTTCATTGAATAAAGCGAGATCATCATCTTTCTCCTTGAAGAGCAATCCACCTTCAAGACTGCGGCCTCGCTTGTGGTTCTCAGCTCTGCGCTCCCTCCCAGGAGAATATTTCAATGCCGGAGAAGGAGGCATCTCCACAACAAAATAAACTTCTGAAAAATATCACTTGAGCCTCTCCTTGCAACAACAGTTAAAAGAACCTAGTTTCCAAATCCAATTTTCCATCACTCGCATCCAACTATATCATATAACCAAAACAACTAAACCTTGCATTCAAATTGCCATCTTCACAAGGTCAACTAACTTAATCCCACCTCCAGCAATCCAAATACACCTCCGTTATACACACATAATCCACAATAAACGAATCAACTGTACCATTCAAAATGTGGAAGTTCAACAACCATATCCAATAAGCGCGAAATCAAATCCAAAAACCCTAAATTCCTCACCCCAATGATCCCGCAGTACCAAACCATAACATTTCCCCGTCCATCCTCAGAACCGTCTCAATTCCAACTTCTATTACCTGTTTTGCCTTGCACTGAAGCTTAAATTTCCGAAAACAAAGCTATAACTCACCGTTTGTAGCTCAGTGAAAGCAGCTTGACTTGAGTAGCCAAAAACCCAAGTCAAAATTTCTTCAATGATAGAGTTGAAGGCTCGTTGAATGCGAATAAGATCTCGAATTGGAAGGCAGAAAATAACTTTAAATGTCAGTTATAATGCGAAGAATGTTGGGCAGCAAACTCGGATCTAAAGCATTTAATGGCTGTGTGTTTAGTGATAAAGAGTAAGCAGATCGGAGAGGATCGGTTATAAAGCTTGTAGCTTTCTCTCTCCACCGAGAAACTGAGAGAAAGTTAGAAAGAAAACTCGAGTAACTAACCTCTCTATCGTTTCTTTTTCTTTTCCGCTTTGGTTCTTAGATTTGGTAGCAAGCTTTCATTTTCCTTTTCCTCTTTCTTTCTCAGTTGCTTACTTTCTCTTTGCTCTTTGATTTTTCTTTTTCTTCTTTTTTTTCCTTTTTTCCCTTTTTCCCGTTAATTGTTTTTAAGATAACAATTTCATTTTTCTTTCCTGTGTTTATACACTGCGCTTAATTTATTTTTTTCTAATTTTTTATTTAAAAATATGCATATGCATCTAAATTTTATCTATGCAGTAAATAAAAAGGAAAATCCA
>CAOGCB010198728.1:0-12676 GCA_948266635.1 Cnidoscolus chayamansa | reverse complement strand
CCAAATTGATTCTCCGACACTCTTGTAATTCCCCTCAATCTATGTTCTATAACCCTTTCCCATAATTTCATAGTATGACTCATAAGTTTGATACCCCGATAATTTGTGCAGCTTTGAATGTCTCCTTTATTCTTATATATCGGTATTAAAGTACTCTTTCTCCAATCATTTGGCATCTTACGTCCTTTCAATATAGCATTAAAGAGTTATATTGAAAGGACGTAAGATGCCAAATGATTGGAGAAAGAGTACAACCTTATGCAAACAATTGTTTATTTCAATTTTTAGAAAAACAATATATAATTTATGTATTCAACAGAATATAATCTTGATATTATTAAGTGACAACACCTTAAATTACAGCTCAATTTATCCATAAAATAAGGCGCTGTTTGGTTGGGGATAACCAGATAAGTTAACTCAGGAGCTTCAAGTTCCCAGTGTCACGGGCTGAATGTTTCGCTCCCTTGAAACACCCGTGCAGCACTAGTAAACTCCACCCAAATTGATAATACTAGTCAGCCTTGCCACCAAAGAAGCCAACAAAGGCCTTGAATGAGAGTTGCATTGCGGAAGCTAAGTAATAAAGGCACAAGAGTTAGCAAAGAAAGGAACTCTTATTTATGAACACAAATATATAAGCAAAAGGTTGGGTACAAGTGACCCTTATGTGCTAAGCACCCTTGCTTAAGCACTCACAAAGTATGCCCACAACGCCCTTGAAGTTTCTCACACTTGAGAAATTCTTACTTCTGCCCAAAATGCTCCAAGGACCCCTATTTATAGCATTCCCAGCCCTTTGCACCGACTTAAATGTGTGGCTGGGATTGATTGTCCAGAAACTTCCATGTGCAGCCCGCCTGCCAAGTTTCTGGAAGCTTCTGGCTGGTTCTGACTAAGTTTAGCACGCTGGAACTTCACTGGCGCGCGTCCACGGGCCTGTCTGGGAGCTGGTGCGCGCTGGGGCGCTCACGTGCGCTGGAAGCTGGGGCGCGCAGGGGCGCTAGCGTGGGCTGGGCGCTAGCCCGCACTGGAACTCTCGCAGTCCCAAACACCTCTCACCAATTCTCGTAGTTTCTAGGCCAACTAGACCTCGCTTGGGCGCTAATCCTCCCCGAAGTTGCTGGATGATCCCAGGGCCTTCTGGAACCTTCGTAAGCCTACGGATGAGCCCCCGTCCAAACCTCACTCAGCCTAGAATCTGCTGGAACCTTCTGGAGCCTGCCCGCCTGTCCATGCTTGGCCTCCTGCCCATCTGCCCAGCATCTCCCCAGGGATGCACACAACCAAACCTCACTTGCTAGCACCGCTACGACAGCTTCCTCCCACAATCCTGCCTGTCCTCCTGGACAGCTACGGGCCCATTGCTCCTGCTGGTTGGCCAATCCGCACCTGCTGGTTGGCCCGTCCCCCGACCAGCCCTCCTAGCCCGTTAGGAAGCTTGGCAGCCAGTTGCCTTCCTCTGTTGGCACATTGACTTGGGCAATCTCGTTGGCTCAAATTGCGGCAAAAATTGAGGAGTTTTCAGAGGGTCGCTTTCAGTACGCAACACCAGGAAGTTAACAAATTCAGCTTGTTTGGTCGGAATTTTGTCCTAATTTCCCAGGAATTCAAGTAAAAGCTACTTCATTTCAATGGAAGTAACTTACTTAACCCCTGTGAGGATAAGTTCACTTCCTAAGAAATAGGGAGGTCGAAATGAACAAGGCATTAAGGAGGGAAAGGGGGTTAAGTTATGGGGCATGAACAAGAAGATTTTATTTGAAGATGGTGAATAAAAAGAAACAAGAAAGAAAAAACAAAGAAAACCTTGTTTCTATAACATCTACCTACATAAATCTTGAAATATAATATGATAGATGCCACAAGCATCTCACAAGTAAAATAGACATCTGAAGGAAGACAGGAAAAATTAATTAGAGTAAACTTACCCTGATTTGCTTCATGCTCCTAAGCTCCAAGACCCCATGTTTTTGAGTTTCAGCCTGCTTACATCATCCAACACAAAATGGTTATACAGAAGAAGTTAGTTCGAAAAACATAAAATATTCCACGCATAAAAATGCAGCTCAGACCTTTGCCCTCTGTTCCAAGCCATGCCTTCCACAATATACCTTGTGCAGTTTCCCATTGAGAGACTTAGCATTCATGTAAAAACCTGCACTTCTAGCACAAGAGGGATGAAATGTTGTTTGACAGTGACCATAGCTACACTGCAGAGTAAAATTGCAACAGATAATTATCAAGTTATTTAAAATACCTTCAGGCTGTGAAAAAGCCACTGTATTAATCAATCAAACAAAAACCTACCTTCATGCAGACACCATGTTTGTGTCGGCATATACAGCAAATGTTAATTCCCTTAGCAACTCTCTCCTGGCATCCATCACATACAGAAGCAAATGTTAAAAAAATCACTTGCAAGAATAGTCAGACTGCATGAGCAGATAGCAGGAAGTCGTACTGCTCATACTTAATCGCAACTCCAAAATCACTCAGGAACTACTTGTGTAACCAAGTTAGCTAGCTTACATACCATTCCTTCAACAGGATTCACTTGTCCCCTCCGGAATGTTGGTTCAAACACCCACTACAAGACAAAATAAGAAGTAAACATATGAAGATGAAGGAAGAAAAGAGAAATATAATCCAGATGTTCAATATAAAAAATTCTACCTCTGCACAGAAGGCATGGACCCATTTACCATCAGTAGATTTCCGAAAAGCACCGGTAGTGCCCCCACATAGACCACATTCAGCAACAAAATAGGGCTTCTCCCAAAAATTAACAGAAACAGCCGCAGAGCATTTAGATGACAATAATTCCTCACATAATTCACAGTACCATGGACCTGTAGATTCCTCAACACTACGATAGCAATCCAAGTGAACTGCAACCTGTGGCAGAAAGCTTTTGTAAGTTCAAGCAAATTAATAATAATAATGGTAGAAAAAGAGAAAAAAAGTAATCCATGGTTCAATCAGAAAACCTTGCAACTGAAACAGACTAAGATAGGGTTCAGAATTGTCTCAGATCGTCTGCATATATCACAGGATCTAGGGTGCTCTTGAGAAAAATCTGAAAGTGACTGAACAAAATCAGAGTACTTCTCTGATGAATTCCTTTGAAAAGCCATCCTTGAGAGTGTCTCTTTTGGACGTGGCATCAGCAAAGAAGAAATGCCAGCTCTCCCATTAGAAATATTAAATTTCTGTGAATAGGGAAATGCACAATGAAAAAATTGATTCTAATGCAAAGTTTAGCCAGTTTTCATCACAGCAAAAGCAAATGATTCAGAGAAAAGAAGTAGAAAGCACCTCCTGAAGATTAGAATTAGAGTCATCATACATGTCTTTCCTAAATGATGAAATCCTAGAAGAAGCTGCAGCAGCCGCAGTTGCAGCTGCTAGCACAGCCTGCGCTTCTTTATGCTTTCTTTCTTTCCTGTCCTGCTTCTTTGCTTCCCTAAGTTCAATAAGATACTGGTTAACAAGCACTGCATCCCATCTTTGCACCCTTCTTGTGTCAATCTCCTGTGGCAGACTCCTACCAACCTTATAAATTAAATTATCTGCAAGGATAATCGCCACAAAACAAGCATTAAATTAGAGATAGATTTCCACTTCACATAACACGAAGCACAGCAATTTCAAAGGAGAGCGTGAAAAGAAAGAAAGAATTGAGACCAGTAAAGTGTTTTCGTGCAACTGCATTGCAAAGTAGCTTATGCTGAAAATAAATAATTTCTCCTTCCACTTCATCAGCTGGAGTGTTTTCGTAAACTCCCATTTTCTCAGCCGTAACCAGTTGTGGATTTAATTCATCAGATTTGCACAGGTCCTTGCACATTGAATTAATATTCTGGTGATCACAGCAGACAATGGCATTGGAAGAAACCTCCAGACTAGAGGTTTCTCCCACCCTCAAACCTGCTCAAGTGAATATGTATAAAATCTACAAATCACAGGATGCCGTTAACAGGAAAATCTGTACCATCAAACTTATATGCTTTGCTATTTCTACCTTCCAACCCACAAACATTGCCTTCTAAGAGTTTATCATTCTGCATCTGCAAGAGTTTCTTATGGATATATGCATGCACATATGAATGTGACAAATTCTCCATTTCTCTGCAGGCCACAAATTTAACAATTTCAGAAAAAATCTCATAAATCATATTATTTTATTGATATAAAAGTAAAAAAAAAAAAAAAGGCTTCTGAAAACTCCAACTAAGCGCCGAACAGCACAAAACTTAAACTTCTTATACAGATCATATTGAAAATCTTACAAAATATCAGTCAGGACAGGATTCTTATCCAAATAACAAAGATTTACTCGGTCTGCATTACTTGAACTATCCTGTTGAGGAACGGCAACATCCACTGATCCAACCTTTTCTGTATTGCAACCTGACGTATTATCTGAATTGCCTGTAAAACATACATGCTACTTGTGGAAAATGAAAAAAGTATCTGCATCATGGACAAAACAAAATGCAAAGAAACCTAATACACCACATAAGAAGAACTGTAATAAATTTCATATAAACAGGCAGCTTAAAAACAAATGAAATCCATTTCAGCAATAATATCTGAGCAACCAACAGGAAGTAAAACAAAATGGTGAATCCAAACAATTTATTTAAAGTCCCTCTTTTTAAGAATAACAGCAGATAGAAGCTGATTGGGAACAGACATCCCTCATCTTCATTCCCATCCATAACATTTACCATATTATGGATGTGCAGATATTGGTTATAACCTAAAAAATATACCAAACTAACTTCATTCAGTTCTTTGATTGACCAGTTCAGTTTCAGTTAGTATTTTTTAGAATAATTTGGTTTTTTGGTTCAGTTATTTCAGCAAAAAACTGAAATAACCAAAAGCAAACTGATCTATCCTTATATAATGCACTATTTTAAGCTATCTATAAATATATAATAAGTATTAGCCTTCCCACTGGCAGCCAACCTTATTTTACCTTCTGCCACAGAACAATGAGTTCATCCAATGATTGGCTAAACTTCTCATCCTACAATTTCAGTTGATTGTGTTAATTTTTTATTCAGACTTTGACTTTTCTTTGTAGTTTAAAGACTTAGATTGGCTTTTTCAAGTTTGTATTCTACTTAATTGATTTTTTTATTGAAGATAAATGTCTTTATTATTCTTCTACTTCTAATGGCTTGTCACATTGATGAGTTGAGGATTTTGGAAAGGTTTGCTGTAGATTATTGATTGGAGAAGTGGTCAGAACTGACTGAACTGAACCAATTTTACAGTTTGGCATGATTCGGTTTTACTATTAGCTCGGTTCAGTTCAGTTCAGAGTAATAGGTTTTTAGGTTTTTGCAGTTTGTTTTGGTGCAGAACCAAATAGACCGATGCTCAGCCCCATTTTACTTAGAGCTATAAGCCCTGCTAGCATTGCTGTGACAAGATGGGTGGCCAATTTTCATAAAGATGATTTATTAGGTCAACCAAGAAAGACCTAAAACAATTCATAGCACAGCTTCTGTCCAACATAAATGTATTAGGTCAAAAAGATGATTTAGGAAAAGCATACCTCCAGATTTGGAAATAAATGCAACCAAAGAGTCTTGAAACCCATCAAGGTTGATTAATTTCTACACAAGTAGAACAAGATAAAAGAAAATCAAAATAATGGCAACAGAAGAGGAAGTACATAGAGAAGCAAAACAAGCAAATAAAGAATAAGAAACTAAAATCCACAGTTGACCACAACTTACTGCTTCCATTCCTACCCCAGAAAAAAATTTTAAACCCAAATTGACCATCCTCAGGCCAATTTTTCATTATCACTAAAATCAACAAAAAAACCTTCTTGAAACTACACAAACCCCAGAGACAGATAATGCGACTAGCAGATCAAGCAGACTATCCAGCTCAAGTTGAAACAACCCCCCACAACATACCAAGAAACCATAATAATACTCCATACAGTAATTTAAGCTTCTTTTTAAGAATCAAAGTTTTATCAATGTTGTAAACCACTGACTATAACAACATGAAAGTATATTACAAACAGTTTGGTTTTCCTTTGTTTTGTTTCTACTATAGGAGACACCCGAGTTTCCCAAGGATTCCTTCGACTTATCAGAAAGGAGTGTTTTTCGGCTTAAGGAATATATTAACAGAACGTACAAGATCATTTTTCAGTATGCATCTATAAGGCATATAAGAAGCCAATGAACATTTGGACACAAATGCCTTGACTTCAATTGTGGTTCACCTATTTAGACCAAAGCAACTAATGAGACAACAAAAAATATTCGGTCTAGCTTAACAAGCAAAAGATGGCCAAGGCCATACCATCTAGGTAGGAAAAGAGAAGTAAGCAAACAGAAAGCACCAGGCAGAGGAAAGAGGAACAGCTTGAGTTATGCAACATTTTATAGTAAAAAGAGGAAAATCTCAAGTCTCGATGGTATAGGTCTCAATAGTCATCTTTGAGATGGTACAAAAGCAAATATTCCTTGACTGGGGCAAAAGTTTCCAATATTTCATTTACTGTGAATCCACAAATAAAGCATTGAGACCAGGCTGATGGAAGCAGAAACGACAAACCCCTCACAAATGTTAGGTGAAGGAAGACTATTGAAGTTATAACTTGACTTTTCACCCCATGCTCAAAGTTCACTGGATCAAGAAATCATAATCACTCCACAGGCTAATACGTCTGAATTACCATATGAAACCTAAAACTACAACGGATCAATTTCCATTTTATAAAGAACAAAACAACAGAAATGCTCCAAAGGACAGTCTCGAAAAACTTAAAATTTATGATATGACAGATCATTACTGTTCGCTGTTCTACACGAGAAGTCTTCTGGAGGGTGAGACTTGAGAGGCTATATTTCATAGGAAGAAAGGTACCTGGCCAAAACAGCTTGAAGAAACCAACTTTCCAGAGGCACAATAAATTCTATACCTACAATATTCAGGACACATTATATCAAAAATAAGATTTGTTTTTTCCTATTGATACAAATAAAATTTTGCTAAGAAAACAAATGTCGTCACCACAACCTTTCAGTTTTTTTTTAGAATTGGGTTAAAATAAATACATTTTGCTTCTGTTGTCAAATTAATGTACCACTAGTACTAGAACAACCGACAGAGGATGACAGAATCTAAGTTAAGACTTGAGATGGTCAATGAAAAAGTTCACCAGAAAAGCATAAACAGCATCTGCTTTGTCAAGTTCACATATTGACATGTTATTTAGATAAACAAGCACAAAGGGAGGAGGGGAAAAAGGGAAAGTCCCAAACCAATTTAGTTCACAACCCACAACAAAGATTGTGGACTGGAAATATACCTTAAAGTGATGATATAGAACAGATAAAATCAATATTCACACTTGCCTTATGAACTAAGGAAAAATGTATATCAATGTCAAAAGATTACCTTTTCAACAGGAATAGATATTGCATTCAAATTTTCTGCTTCTTCAATGCCAAGTTGATCAACTTTAGCCTCATCCATCAATGTCCCACTGTCACTTGAAAAGTCCTCAGATGAGCAAATTATTTTGTTATCCCCCAAAATTCTAATGTTGCCTTTTGTTCTTCTCAATGGAGGAACTGACTTAACAGCAACAGGATCTGTGATACTTGACTCCGATACTGTTAAACCAACAGAAGAATCAGCATCTGCCATCTCAACCTTCGATAAAATTATGGATTTTAGTTTAACTTTTAAATTTTTATGCTAAGTACCCATATAAGCATGATTTCTAAACCATCCAACTATTTTGCTTTGCAGGTCAGGCAGCAAATTGTCTTCCTGCATAGAAAACGATCAATTAAGTCAGAAGGGACAATGAATATCTTTTTTTGGGCCCAAAAATGTTACAAAATACAAAGTAATTTGAACATTACAGCAAGTGCTGAAAGTAAGGAATCCGCTGAGATGCCAATCTCCATAGCTACATCTTTCATGTTGACTTTTCCTTGATCAATTAACTGCATCATTAGAGATGTATGCCTCATATTCGGAGAGCAGATAGAACACTCAGTAGAAATAACTGAGAGACAACTAAATAATATTAGATCCACTGAAGCTGAAATAGATGTCCGCATCCAAGTCATACACAAGTATGTAAAAGTTTTCTTGGTACCTTCCTCAAAATCAGAGCAAGATTTATTGAATCAGAAAGGCTAGCGGCCTTGTTGTCACTTCTCTCAGGCATACACATATCATTAATTCCATCCTCCTCTGCACATTCTGATATAAGAACATTATTTAACTTGGAATCAGATAACTCAATCTCTTGTGATTCACTATCACCAGATTTTTCAGAAACAGAATCAGGTGCTTCTACGTGGATTGCAACTTTATCTCCATTTTGACCAGTCTTCAACTTGTTTTGTTTGTCTGTCAACAGTTCTGATGGGATACAGTTGTCAGTGGATGGATCCTTTATAGCTATAAAAGATTCTCCTAATTGAGGGCTACCTCTAACATCAGGACATTCTGAGTGCTTTGCACAAAAGGCCCGTAACTCAACCTGTAGAAGCATACAAAACCAAAACATGATACTCTAACCAGAAAACCTCTACAACTAGAGGTCACAACCTTAAGTTATTTATGTACTTGTAACATCAGCGGTATACGGAAACCAGTGATGACTTCTTACTGTACAAAACAAAGGGAAAAGCTTACATTTTCAGATCCATATTTCCCCCAAACCTCCATCCTGTGTCTCGCGTCCCTTGCACATATAGGATGAAAGGCAGCTTTACAAGTTCCTGAATACACCAATCCAGCAGAAAGCAATTGCAATTACACATGATATTCACATGTACAATCTAAAATGGCAACATGAAAGTAGCAGTTACCAAAGAGAGAAATTTGTTAAACACCCATTATGCAGTGTGGCTTGCAAAGCATGGTGAGAATTAAATGCAGGGCCCTCTCAATAACAGACTTTCTCAATGCATAATTTAATTCAATTTTCTTATTCAAATATTAGTGAAGAGGTCGAATCATCATAGAATTTAGCATAATGTAAATCCAACTACATCAGCAGCCAAAACCACAACAGACATTGCACAAACAACAATAATTTAATCAATCACAGTTGGAAACTAATAGTGGAAAGCAAATTCTTAGCTAGGATAGCAAAATGACAACAAAACTTGATTGCCCTGTCCATTCACACAGAGAGGGGAAATGAGAGGAATCAGCGAAATGGAAATTATCAAAGGGCCACTGGCATTTAAAGGTTCTACATATACGAACACAGCATTCGTGCGGGAAAAAGATCACAAAAACATGTATGAAAATAAGCAAACAAAAAATACGACAGGAAGATGAGTCATGAATATGTTGTATCGTAATATGGAAACATTAGAGGTTAGATTTGTGCACAAGATCTTGTTCCTAAAATGTACTGTGCTGTCTCATTCAAGGAATGCACAACGAAAGAGCAATTTAGCCTGTTGCATAAGAGTACAACCATGGCGACACTCATCAAGCTGTGGAATAATCCAAAAAAACAAGAAGCCCCAAAGATCATGGTCTCAAAATATATGCAAAAGAAAATGAAACAAAGGATTACAAGAGATACTAATCAACATCCCTCTTAAGGACCATGGGAGCATGTAAGAGCATAATCGAACTGAACCTAATATTACATACTTGAAAGAGTTGTAAGTACATCTATAAAGCAACCACTGACTCATCTCAAACACCATTTACTTGTTTAACAAATGCAGCAAACTATCTTTTGGATGTTTAGACCTTAGAATTGATATTACCAGTGACTAAAGTGTTCATTTGGATTTGCACTTTAGAACTTTTGGATGTTCAGCAAAGGATCTTTTGAAACATGCATTAGATTCATCCTTACTACCATTCATAATTGGTCTGCAATGCACATGACCAACGAGTAAAGTATGCTAAACCCATTACAGAAATGCTTTGCAAGCAGTTGCGTATAATTTGACAGGTAAAGTTCCCAAATGATCACATATTTGAAATTGAATAATAAGTTAAAAAGTGATCTACCAAGAGGACGATGGTGAAAAATCAAATTTGTGGTCCATAAAATTAGAATCCATTCCCAATTCAGATAAAACACCACCATGTCAGACTTGTTAGGTAAAGGATAATTTACACACCCTTTCTGTGGCTTTGACCAGTTTCAACTCCCAGTAACCTATACCATCAACCCTTGAGAATTACCCCTACAGAATACTCTTTGTGTTAATAAAATACTAAACATATTTAGAGAGGAAAAAAAGGAATGTATGAAGTGAGCAATACATGTATTCGGTACATCAAATTCATAGTTGTGAAGTGATACAAGTTTAGCCTGAGTCGATACCATAACCTAAATTTCAGAGAAGAAAGAAGGACAAAACAAAAAGCAGGTTACAGCAAAACAATTCCCTCTGGCCTCTGTTTGCAAGCATAGTAGGACACGAAAATGTGACCTAGGATTTAAGAGAAAAAAAATAGGGAGAAAGAGAGAAGAACCAGCAGCACAAAGAGACTTTCACTTCTAGGTATAGAGAAGTTACAAAAACATCAGCTAAGAGTAAAACAAGAGAATAACAAGATTGATGTCGGTGCTTGCACAAGAAATGAGTATCACATCAAATAACGAGAGCTGTTACAGGTGTAAAAGAGCTGTACACTGTTTTTTACATGCCTAAAAAGAGAAATATATGATTATCCATATTATTACATTAAAATTTCATGTTGCAATAATATCAGGTATTTTTCCTGTGGATTGTACACAGCAAATAACTACAATTAATTCTATTCAGCCCCTTAAGCAACTAAGTCCACATTCAACAAATAAAATCAGGAAGCACAAATTAAAAATGAATTATTTCATTTTACAACCTAAGAAGAAGACTTGACCAATTCGATCCTTTGATTATATTCTGATCCCAAAAAGAACGTTGCAATCATCCTTCAGATCATAGTAGATAAGTATATAGTGCATTTAGGGAACAAACAGCGGTTGCACCACATAAAAACCAGATAATTTGATTGCTGAATCCATTTTGCATTTTAACAAATGCACACAGCAAATCGCAAGAAGGTGGACCACCAAGAAAAATACACATAAATTGACAAAATAAGGGAGCAACCACGCATACCATGACTGCAACGAACACAAGCACCACACTTCACCTTGCACAGATTGCACAGTGTTTTCCTCCGTGTTTCCTTTATTTCATTTGCATTCATAATAGGTTCCATTTTCTTCAAGTCCTCCACATATACCTCAGCCATCCATAAAGAACAAAACAAGTGTGCAAACTGAAGACCATACCCATTACTTTTTACACCAACAGGTTTCAACGCACCACTCTGCTTTGGGCAAAGCACGCAATGCTGATTCACTGAATCCTCAGCATCAGTCTTAAACTTACACCGAGAACATAGCCAAGACTCGTTTACATCTTCTTGCACGCCATAACAGTTAAGATGGATAGCAACCTTACATGAAGAGCAACTAATAAATCGGTTATTTTCATTACCCGTCTCATCCTTGCAGCAAAAATCACATAATGATGAGTTTGCTTCACAAGGTGCACCAGTCAAAATCTTTTTCATCCCTGCATCCATACCTAAAGGTTTCCTCTTCTTGGATGACCCCTCCGATGTCAACATAATCCTACTCCTACAACCTAAAAGCCACTCTAAACCGCTACTGAAATCTGACAAGGAGCAAACCTTCCCTTCCTCCTGAGGCAAACACTCGACTCTGTCACTTAGAGCTCCCACGCCGTCAATTTGCATGAACTGCTCGTCCTCTTGCTTCCCTTTGTCTATAACCAAAACCTCATTTGCATGTGCATTTCCGGTTCCGCAATTCACAGTCACGTTGTTATCCACGACCTCATTTGCATTTGCATTTGCATTTCCATTCCCAAAATTCACAATGACATTCTTATCCAAGTTCTCTGGGTCAACCCCTGACTCGTGCTTCTCATTTCCAATGTGCGGAATCATAAAACACTTGCTAGCAGCCAAAGACCTAATTGAAGAATGTAGCTCGAACAAAGAATCAAAATCCGCCAGTCCCAAGTACCTAAAATACTCTTCATTTTCAACCCAAATATTCCCTCCCTTGGACCGCTCACTTGCCCGCGAAGACTTCTTATCTGCACCAGAATGCGACTTCTTATGCCTTTTTCTACTATCTGAAAACTTCGGTAAGCTGGCCAATCCACTAGGCAAAGCAGACACACTTGAACTACCACCTGAAATGTTGGACACAGACCCATCCTCAGGAACATCAAAAGGGGAGCGCTCGCGTAGAGCTTTACGCGCCTGAGAGAAAAAATCAACATCAAAAGAAGTCGACTTCTTTTTGGTCAGAGAAATTTCAGATTGGGCCGCCGTAACCCTAGAAATCAAGCGGCAAGGCCTCTTTTCAGTGCCGCAACCTCCGTCAGGGCCTCTACCCATCATCTTCTTTCGCCGGGGGAATCGGCCACCGTTCATCTCAAACACCAGCCACCAGCACAACTTAAATCACTGCCACCACCTTCGTATTCCATAGTCGGAACCGTAACGCTAATCCTAATTCCAATCTAGCTCTGGTTGAAAATCCACCTGCAGGGAAACACCTTATTTTCCAAACGTACACCTAGCCCTAACCTAATCTAGCTAACCAGGG
>CAOGCB010198478.1:0-16738 GCA_948266635.1 Cnidoscolus chayamansa | reverse complement strand
ATTATTAGTTTTAGGTATGTAATAAAATTTTCTATTATTTTACCTTTTATTAGATTTGTGTGTCTTTTCTTGTACTAAATTTGCCCTTGTAGCTATCTTCTTTCCTTTTGCAACTTTAACCTCCTTTCTATTAGTACCTTTGAGGACGATGTAGATGATGACATTTGGAAGAGATAATTGTTTACGATTGTTTTGAATGTTGCTTGTAATCTTTCTAAGACTCTAATAATTTTTCTATTAGCAATCTAATAATAAACTCATCTTGTAGGGTGATGTTTTCAGTTCTAGTTTCCTTTAAAAGCTTATGGTACTCATTAATTTACATTTTGATATCTTTATCATATGTCATTCTTTACTTATAAAAGTTATTGTCCCTAGATATAGTCCAAGAGGGGGGTGAATTGGACATTTGTAATTTTTTGACACTTGCTTGATGTCTTGAGAAATTATGGCTAAGTTCAACTATATTTCTCTAAGTGAGCATGCAAATCTTTCTAGAGCAATAAGGTTCTCTAAAATTGATCCAACTAGCACAATGTAATTTCCTCAAGCCAATTTTAATTCAACTCAAAACTCTCAATAGTGAAGCATAAATGACACAAGCTTAAATATTTAATGAATGTAAAGTAATAAAGCGCATAAACACAATAAAGATATGAAAATTTTAAAGAGTTAAGAGTTAGAGAGATTGAACAATAGATTTATAGTGGTTCCGCTCTAACTAGCTTAAGTCCACTCTTCTCAAAGATCTTCTTTAAGCTTTCACTACCTGCTTTTTTCATGGGCAAGAGAAAAGCCTTTTACAACCAACATAACTTCACAAGGTATTTGCAAAATGTTTGGTAAGTGTTCTCTTCAACACTCAAACGCTCCAAGCTTCACTAAGTGTTTGAGCAAATCTTACAAATTGCAATAAAGGCACATAACTCACTCAAAATCAATAAAAAAATGCTAGAAGGTAAGGAGAATTGATTTGCTAATAAATACACAATAAATGAGCTTTTAGCTTAAGAAAACAAGAATGCTTTGAAAATTGATCACAAAAGTAATTTTGCTTCTAATGCATCAAAGGTATATAAATGATGTTGGTATCCCATATTTATAGTCTTGGATCAATTCTGATCATTTTGGATGTCTTCGATAGGTTAAAAGTTTGTTAGAGATTTTTTATAGCCATTATTTTGTCTTTTCTACAAACCAGTGAAAATCTTAGTAGCACAATTAGCAAACTAATAGTTTTGCTAAATTTCAGATTTTGATTTCAAACTTTTAGAGAAATTGTCAAAACATCTCTAATTGATTTCAGAACAATTTTCAAGACATATGCATATTAAAAACAATGAGAGTTAAGAAATAATTTGTAATTGGCAAGTCAAACTCTCATACTTTTTATATGAAGTCTAATTTTCGAAAATCTTTACATCTTCACTTTTCTTCATAGTGACTAGGAGAACTTATTTTTTACTTTAGGCAACTATGTACTTTTCTCCAAGTAGCTTCAATTGTGATTCTTCAATCACCTAAGAGCTTCAAATACACAACTTGAAATTTTGTTAGCTAGATTCTATTCAAGTTTTGTTATCATCAAATCCATACTCATTTTAAGCTACGAGGTCAATAATCTCCCCCTTTTTTATGATGACAAAACTCAATTGAATCTTCAAGATAAATCCAAAAGTGTATGTTTGTGTATATGTATATCTATATAAGAGTAAATATGAAATATTATATGTTTGTAACACTTAAATATGAAATATTATATGTTTGTAACACTCGACACTTTTTTGATATCGAATTTTGATTTCTCGATCGAAATATTCATGGAATATTAAAAATCAAGTCGAAATAGTGATTAGTAACTAAAATGACAAGTTAAAAGACTTAAGGGATTAAAAATGTAAGTTTCAAAGGACTAATATGAAAAGATGGAAAATTTGAGGCTAAAGAAGAATTTTGGCTAAGGCAAGCATGAAGGACCAGGTTTAGCCATCGAACTTAAGAGTTTAGCTGCCGAAACTAGTTGGTCACCTCCGCTATAAAAGTGGAGGCAGCCGACTAAGGAAAGGCTTGGTGACAAATTCCAAACTCTCTAATTTTCTGTCAACCTCATAGAAAGTCTAAATCCTCAAACTTAAGGAAATTGAAGAAAATAAGAGATTCACTAAAGAAAACAAAGGCATTGGAGTTGGGGGTAGAAGAAAAGTCGAAAGAAAAGGGAACAAGAAAATCAAGAGAAATTTGTTTGATTCAATTTCCAGAAGATTAAGTTCCTAATCCATGTTAGTTGAGGTTATAAATGATGAATTGATTAAGAAAAAGAGACATGCATTGGAAAGTTAGTAAATTTTAAAGGGTTTAGTAAACAAAATGACATAAAATGGTGACTATATATGTTTAAAATATGATATGAAATGTTGAATATGTACTAAAAAGTTAGATATAGGGTTGCATGTAAAGTGAATGAAGAAGTTGCAATGTTTATATTGAAAATGTTTAAGAGAAATGATGAAATGATGTTGCATGTGTTAGAAATTAATATTAATTGAGTTTATCTGAGTTATTGAAGTTGATGAGGAGTATGTTGAATGTCTAGAAGTGTAAATGAGATGAGATTACAGGTTTTGGCATGTAAATCATGCAAGGAACCAAGGTTTTGGCTTCTGTTAAACTGGAAGAAGCACAAGGGAAGGCTAAAAACCCAGCTTCGGCCGCCAAAAGTATACTTTTAGCCGCTGAAACTGGTGGCATAGGCCGAACCCTGCTGCCAAAAGAGGGATTTTAGTCTTTATAAGAGAGACTTTCGGCTACCGAACCTGCAGCCGAAAGTCCTCTACTTGACAATTTAAACTTAAATTACAAGGGTTGTTTATGTTATGTTTATGTTCTATTAATTGGGGGTTTATAGGATTGTTTTAAGAATATTTTGAGGTCAATTTATAGTCTCTAATCTAAAGTTTAGAATACAGGATCGGACCTTGGAACTTAAGGACACTAGTGACGAACTGAGGATTCATCAACACATTTAAGTTTCCAAGTAATTACATACTAACTACATGTTTTACGATACAGAAATGAATGTTTAAGCATGCTCATGCGTCATAGATATTTTTATATATTTATATTAGAACATGAGATATGTTGCATTGCATTGATTATATGTTATGTTAAAGGTAATATTAGATGACCCTTGATCCTGTATGTTAGTATTTATGATGACCCATGATTTATATCTCTAGAAATGTCCCTCTGATATTTTTTATGTTTTCCATTCGGCATGTCCTTCGGGATATATTATAGATTATCCTGCGGAAGTAACGGAGATGAGGTGGGACATTCCAAGGGATATTTATGTTATACTTATGATATGGTAAGTCCAAGATGGCCGAAAGGAGCTTCTAGGTGCATATTTTTGTATTCAGTAGTTTTTAGGAAGATGGCTTGCCAACTAGATCTACTGAGAGATCTTGGTGACAATATTACCTAAGATGAAATGTTTGACAATGTTGCATGTGCACGAGCATGAAAGATATGTTTTATGTATTATGTTTTATGTATCTACTAACACAGCTATTTCAAAATAGCTTACCCATTTTATGTCCTCCCATCCCATCCTCCATTTCACCATTCCTATTTTTCACAAGTATACAAGATGTACCAAAAAATGCAAGGTATATTGAGCATGTCTTTATGAAAGTTAGCTAATGTATGAATTACCCTTAGGAAGGTCAAATGTTTAATGTTAAGAATGATGTTCAAACATATGTTTTATAATCTCATGTAATTGATGTTTTATGTTGGATTAAAGTACAAATGTTATGTTTATTATAATGACATGTACATGTACATGTAGAACACTTGTATTAGGGATTTAAATATTCCTTGTGTTGTCTTGTACTTAAATCTAGTAAATACATGAGATTTCTATGTTAATGTTAAATTTACATTTTATGTTTATGTTCAATGAAATGTTAATAAAATGAAAAGGGTAATGTCATGTTATGTTTACGGCTTGTTAAGGTTTCGGTCACCTTCAAGTGGTTGAGATTCTAATGCTAGTAGCAGTCCATTCAGGTGGGCTGTTACAAACTTGGTATCAAAGCATGTGGTTCAAAAGATCAAACCAAGACATGAATGTCAAATGTTATAGAATGTCATGGGGCAAACATCATAAGGAGTACACGTCCATTAGGGAGTCAATGTTAAATGTCATGGCTATGATGATGAATGTGCTAAGTAGATCATGCATATTCTATGCATATGGAAGAATGTTTATGTGAAATGTTATGTGAGTTCATATGGTGACACATGAACTAAATGTTATGTTATTGATGTCCTATGTTTTGTCTTCTTAATAGAAGTGAATATGAGTGGATAAGGATGATCAACTCATTTATCAGGAGTTCCTCCTGAACATGAGGGAATAGAGGATCTCTCTAACACCTTTACAGTGAGGAGTAGAGTAAGAAGGAACTCATAAGAGGATACGTCAAGGGACCAACGAAGATCCTTTGATCTAAACAGAGAAGTTATAGGTTACCCAGGTATTGACACCATAAAGCAGTAAAATTACCCATATTACCATCCCTACATGCATTAGCCATACGGAATGCAACACTCTTACCCACCATATGGAATGTACCCACCGTATTATGGCTACCTAGGGGTAGTACCAGAGAACCTAGTCACATCAGTTTCATTAGACCCACTAGTTCCACAACTAACTACAAAACCAGTTCCCCCACCACCTCAGCACCTAGGGCATCTTCGAGGTGTAGTGGCAAAGACAAAAATGATTGACTACATGAAGTTGGATGCTCCCAACTATAGAGAGGGAGACACTCCATTTGAGTATAAAGGCAGTCAAGATAATTATAGGTGAGTTGGGGGCATATAATAGTAGAGCAATATAGATTGTTGGATTCATACTCTAATGCAAGAAGACAATGAGTAGTTCAGAGTCTACATAGAGTCCAGTGTAGAGCAGATGACTAAGGAACAATTTTCTATAGAGTTTATAGAGTGGGCATTCCCATACAGTTCTAGATAATTGAAGATGCTAGAGTTTGAGCACTTCGGTAGATGAGATGAGTATGGATGAGTACACAAGTTGATTCACTGATCTATTGTAGTATGTGAGACATGCATATGACATAGAGAGGAAGAAAATGAGACAGTATGCCATGAGACTGCATAGTAGGTACTCATCACTAATCATGGCAATAGACAAAGAGGGAGAGAGTTTTCATATCATATGCTACCAGAAAAATGGAGGCAAGCATGATTATCGAGGGAGTGGTATCACCTTGATCGACATGCCGGGGATCATTTGTAGTTCTTAGCCAAACTTTGTAGAGCCGAAATAAGATTTGGTACTCTTTACACAATATGCATATATCATGTGTTTTAACCATTTAAATTGATGAAACATTCCAAAACATATAAAATACCAAACCATTCTTCCAAAAATGTTTTTCTATTGCTTTATTCTCTTCCTTTTCCTTTTTTTCTTTGGTGTGGCAGCAACTATTTAGTTATGTTCTAAGAAAACAACACATGAAGACATCAAAAATAATTCAAACAAAACCATAGAAAGCATGAAAATATGAAGGAACATGGTATCCTAGCTTAATCTTCCATCCTTTCTATTAAACTCCAAAACTCACCTTTGAACTCCTAACTTCTCTTCCTTTTTTCTTCTCCTACTTTCAATTTTCAATATTTCTAAGACCTTAGAAATAAGTTTACTATAGATTTACTTTGGGTTTTGATGATTTTTTAGTGGAGAAATGAAGGAAGCATAAAAGAGCTTTCATGGTGGAAGGTTGATTCTAATTTCGACCAACGAAGAAGATGGCAAAAATGACCTCGTTATTTTCCATTTTCTACCACTTTAACTCTCTCTTAAGGCATATGGGGGGCTAGGATGAAGAGGTACAACCTTTTCGATGATTTGGTTCAAGTTTCACTTTTTAACTTTCTAAAATTCTACTTTAACCTAGTATGAAATCTAAAATTGTAAATTGCATCTTTTTTTTTCTTTTGTAAATTGACCTACTAAACTTTAATCCCTATTATTTCAAGTCCTTTTTATGTGTATTTAAGTTATTTTTAAGAAACTATAATTTTCCCCCATGTATGGAAGTACACTTGCCATTTTGACAATTTTTATCTTTTTAGGTTTATCAAGTAATTCTATTTTGCAGCTTTTGATAACTTCATGTATATTATTTTAAAAATATAAATGACAATATTAAACTCTATTATTAGTCTTGAATCTAATGCAAAACTATAGAAAAGAATTACGAAACACAACTTAAGTTAGAACTTCAAGCTAGTACCTCCCAGTGCAACACAATCTAACTTTATTTTTTGATCCTAAACATACCTAGAATTCACCATACGAATATGCTAAGGTATTTTGGAATCTCACAAATGAACCATAGACTTCAATGAATTGACAGAATGAAATGAAAGGTACGAGCAACCAAGTTGGCCGAAAGGAACTACTTGGCACCAGTATATGGTAAGACTTAAATGACTAAAATGAGCTTTTTGACACTATACTTATTGGTATAATAAAAGTCTGAGGGTATGTTTAGGCTGCCCAAATCATGGCTCAAGGGTATGCTTCAGCTACTTAGATTTAACATTAATAATGTCCTGAGGAGTTGCTTTGGCAACCGAGCACCGAAGTTTGTGAGGACATAATCACCTTACTTGCAAAGCCATGTCTACTAGCATGAAATATTTAATTTTATGTATGATTTTTTTATATCTACTCACGAAGTTATTTAAAAATAGTTCAATCCCCTTTTATGCCAACTTCCCACCCTCTCTCCCTTCTCCTATTTTTCACAAGGTTGAGATGATGAATCTGAAAAATAGACCCAAACTGAGAATTATATAATAGATGTCATTACCTTAGATTAGTCATATAATAGAATATGTAAGAAATAGAATATAACTATTTTTGTCCAGCGTAGGTTGTATGGTCACCTTGATAATAAAACCTATGGTCACCTTGATAATAAAGATTTATTCTTTCATGTGATGTCTTATGCCTTGTGTAGTTATGATGCATGCATGTATAAAATATTATGTATACAAATACATATTTAAATAAATGCATAATGAATGGTAATGTGATAAATTGAAACATATGAAATGAAACAATGTTTGTTAGGATTTCAGTCATTTTCGAATTGTGGAAATTCTAATACCGGTAGTGGTCAGATACGACCGACTTGTTACAAAGTCGATTCATTTATACCATTGTTCAAGATATTAAAATTCATATATAATCCATTTACCACTTAGCTCAAGGTAACTAAAAGCTAGAGTTATTTTTATATATATCACAAGTTAGTTCAATTTACTTTTTTCGAATTTTCTCTATAATCAATGTAAATAAATTAAACATTTTGAATATTGTAAATTAAATCAATTTGAATCAAATGAATTTAATTTGTTTATTTGGTACTTATTCATTGGAACAAAACACTAAAATAACATACGGGGTATGATGACCTTGATAATAGTGTGGCAGTAAGGTAAGGTTAAAAACCTACAAATAAAAGCTAAAACCTTATATACTCATTGTTAGTTAGAATTACGTTTTTACTTAACTCTTTCATCTCATTTTTTTTATTTTAATTAGATTAATAAAAATAATCTTTTAACCTTTTAGAATACGAGTTTATTAGATTTTGTATTTAAGTAAATTAATAAATAAATATTAAATTTTTATCAGGATTCATCTTTGAGGCCCTCATAAAGAGACAATGATTTCAGCTTATTTTAAACTCGAATTAATAATCGATTTTTATACAATTCAGATTTACATTTAATTTAAAAAAGTGTTTGTTAGAAGCAATTAACTTAATAATTATTTAGATAGTTGAATCATAATTTTTTATAAATATTTAATGATGACATTTAATAGCTTTATACACAATTAATTGAATATTTATCAAATATATTTTATTTTGATTTTAAAATTAAAACTGTCTTTACTTATTTAAATTGATTTTATTTATCTCTATTTTATTACTCTTTTAAAATTTATTTAATTATAATTTTAAATAATTGAACTCAACAATTATTTAGCATGAAAAATGAATAATTTTATGTATGTTGTTTTTTTGTGTCTACTCACAAAGCTATTTCAAAATAGCTCACACCCCTTTTATGCCAATTTCCTCATCTCCTTTCCTTTTGCTCTTTTTTTGTAAGGTCGAGATGATGACTCGAAATGAGGAACTCGAACTGTGTATGTAATAGTTGTTACTACCCTAATTAATGAAAAATAATCGAACATGTAATAGATGAACATAACTAGTACATTAGACTTAGTATTGTATGTTCACTATATTTATGTTATTATGGTGATGGGGCATGATTGCTCTCATATGATTCGTAGACTAATATTATGAATGCATGCTTTACACATATGATGATGAGATGTGATGGATTTATATGCATGTATAGATAGAAATGTGATGATCATAATGAATGATAAAAGGATGAAATGAAATGTAAGAAATGAGAAAAATTATGATGTAGAAATGATGTAGGATGACACATAGACTTATTAAGATTTTAGTCACCTTCAAGTGGTCGTAATTCTAATATCGATAGCGATCTGGTAAGGTCGTGCTGTTACAAAGTGGTATGAAAGCTCAAGGTTCATATGATCTGACCTAAGAGTTAAAGAATGATGTTTATAGGATGTTAAAGGGCAAGCAACATAGGATGTCCGATAGGGAGTAGGAGTCCAATATGAAATGTTAGCCATGTATTATGAATGTTTAAGCACATGATATAGTATGGAATATATGTTGCATGTCCTGTAATATAAAAGTACATGAAATGTTATGTGATGAATGTGAGTTCATATGGAAACACGTGAATTTTATGTAATGATAACTTTTTCTTCTTAACAGAATTGAAAATGAGAGGATCAATGAGATATGCTCGTTTGATAGGAGCTATTCCCGAGAATGAGGGAATGGAGAATGCCCCGGTCACCACTACAGTGAGGCGAAGGGCAAGTGCAGCTCAAGGGGCAAGGCATCGAATGGTCCCAAGAGATCCTTCGATATACACAAAGATAGAAATGAGTTTGCAAGAAGGTCTATAAGGGATCCTCTAGTGGCTAACGAAGAGGAATAATAGAGGAGAGATGCAAGTCTATGAATAGGTATGTGAGGAGGTATAAGAGGTTATAATAAGGGTCTAGGGATGCATTCGAGCCAGAGTATGCCCCACCCTGATCCGAACACAATCATAGGACTAGTTATGGGTACTCAGTGAGTGATAGTTCAGGGTACCTGAGCCAAATTCCTTTCCCTCAATTCTTGCCTTACCCACCCTACTACCCGCCATATCCTACCTACCCTATGTATCCACAGTATCCAGGGTACCTAGGGCCTATGCCTATACCTCAGAACCCAACTACCCCAGCTCCTCAAACCAATATCCTCATAACACAAGTCATCTAGAGTTAGGCTGAGTAGTAGGAGGAAAGCAAAGATGGAAGATTATCTTAAGTTGGATGCACCCTAGTGCAAGGAAAAGGATGATCCATTTAAATATGTGAAAGCGGTTAAGGTAATCATGGATGAGCTAAAGGCAAGTGATAACTGAGCCATTCAAATGGTAGGGTTTACATTAAAGTGTAAGAAGGCTAAGAAATTGTTCAAAACCTACATAGAGCCTAGAGTAGGCAAGCAATCCTAGGAACAGTTTGCCAATGAGTTTATTGAATGGGCATTCCCAAATAGTTCAAAGGAATTGAAAATGATTAAGTTTGACCAATTAAGGTAGACAGATGACATGAGTGTGGACGACTTCACAAACAAGTTCATAGACAGCTGCAGTACGTGGGACATGCCTACGATACTGAAATGAATAGGGCTAAAAGATATGCTATGAAGTAAAACAGTAGGTGCTCCTCACTCATAATGGCGGCCGAGAGAGAAAGCTTCCATTTACTTGTGGATGCAGCCTAAAAGATGGAAGTGAGTGCTATCATTAGAGGATTGATAATGCCTTGATCAGCTAGGAACAAGCCATCCATAGTGCCTTGCACGACTGATGCTAGGAGGTTTAACTTCAATTCGCTCACCACCCCAACACTGAGTGATAAGAAGGGTGGTAAGTTGACCAAGATGTCAAAGAAGAATAAGTTTTGGAAGAAGCTGAAGCAAAGGTTAGGTATGGGTAGTGGATCCAGTTCGTGTTTAGATGGTTCGGTGCCAAATGTGGCAAGATGCATTAAGTTTAGTGCAGATATGGGACCAAAGCCTATTATAGATGCGGTCAAGAGGGACATAGAGCTCGAGATTGTCCCAATATGGTTGGAATGGCGCAGACCCAATAGACAGGATCGGGCAATGTTGCCCAGCCGACAGTAAGAGGGGGTCTAATGCCTACTTCATAAAGCAGGAGTAGAGGCAAAGGACTTGGATCATGAGGTCAAGTAGGAGGCTCTACACCAACACGGATCTTCACCATGACCTAACAGGAGGCTAACACCTCCAATACCGTGCTCTCAAGTATGATCTTAATTGGCTACTCAGTGTGCACTTTTTATAGACCCAAGAGCATCCCATTCATTTATAGAGCCAAGAGCAATGAACAAAATAGGAGTCAAGATGAATTGAATGGAGTGTCCTTTATGGATTAATGGACCCACATGAGACCCCACATTGGCAGAGCACATTTGCCAATGTTGTCCAATATATATGGAGGATAGATGCCTTCCAACTGACTTAACAGTTCTGGATTTAACGGATTTCAATGCCATTATAGGGATGGATTGACTTTTTAGGAACAATGTTACCTTAGACTAAAGGAACAAGGTAGTAAGGTTCAGAGGACAAGGAGGTTCATATGTGATGTTTTAGGGGAACACGACAGGTATGCCCATAGGCTTAATTTCTGCATTGAAAGCATGTAGGTTTCTTAAGAGGGGACGTCAGGGTCACCTAGCGTATGTTAGGTATAATGAGGTCACGGTTAGAGGGCTAGAGTCAGTGCCGGTGGTAAGAGAGTTTCCAAATGTCTATCCTGATGACATTATAGGGTTGCCACCTAACAAAGATGTTGAGTTCGAGATAGAGTTGATAACGGGTGCAAGGCCCATCTCTATACCACCTTACATGATGGCACCTAAAGAATTAAAAGAAATGAATGCATAACTACAAGACCTAATGGACAAAGGCTTCATTAGGCCTAGTACATCATTATGGGGCATTCTAGTGCTATTTGTACAAAAGAAGGATGGATCAATGAGATTGTGCATCGACTACAGATAACTTAACAGAGTAACAATAAAGAAAAAGTACCCCTTAGCAAGGAGTGATGACATGTTCGACCAGTTGGCAAGAGTCGGACGTTTCTTCAAAATAAATCTAAGGTCGGGCTATTATCAGTTGAGGATCAGAGACAGTGATGTACTGGAGACAACTTTCAAGACTTGTTATGGGCATTATGAGTTCCTTGTAATGTTGTTCATGTTAACAAATGCTCCAGTAGCCTTTATAGACCTCATGAATAGGGTTTTCAGACCATATTTGGATCGCTTCGTTATTGTCTTCATCAACAACATTTTAGTGTATTCCAGAAACCAACAAGAGCATGACCAACACTTGAGGCTAGTATTACAAACACTGAGAGAGCATCAAATGTACGTGAAGTTCATAAGTGAGTTTGGGTTAAGGAGCATAACCTTCTTGTGTCATATGGTGTCGAAACACAACACTGAGATTGATCCGAAGAAAGTAGAGGGAGTAACAAACTGGCCTACACCCACACACGATGGTAATAGAGATCATGAGTCTTATGGGTTTATCTGGTTACTACATGAGATTCATCTAGGATTTCTCCAAGATAGTAGCTTCTATAACCAGATTGACACAAAAGAACCAAAAATTTATATGTTCAGCAGAATGTGAAGAGAGTTTCAATGAGCTGAAGAAAAGATTAACCACAACACTAGTGTTAGCCTTACCAAGAATAGGGAAGACTTCACTGTGTTTTTCAATGCTTCTAGAGTGGTTTTAGGGTGTGTTTTGATACAGAACAATAGAGTAATAGCCTACGCATCGAGGCAACTAAAGAAGCATGAGAGGAACTACTCAACTCATGATTTGGAGATGGCTGCAGTGTTATTTGCTCTCAAGATATGGAGGAATTACCTCTACGGGGTACGATGCAAGATCTTCACATATCATGAGAGCCTTCAGTATCTACTGAGTTAGAGAGAGCTTAATTTGAGACAAAGGAGATGAGTAGAGTTACTTAGTGACTACGACTGTAAGATGCGATACCATCCAGGCAAGGTGAATATAGTAGTTGATGCCTTTAGTAAAAAATCATAGAGTATCTTATCCCACATTACTATAGTGAGATGGCCAATGGTCAAAGAATTCTATCAATTGATCAGTAAGGGACTTCACCTGGAGATAATAGATAATTGTGCCTTAGTGGCACAAATGAAAGTCACTTAAGTGTTTCTTGAACAAGTGGCTTAAAAACGACATGAGGACCCCGAGTTGTTCAAGATAGCCAGAATAGTTCAGAGTGGGAAACAAATGAGTATCGATTTGACAGCCAAGGTATTCTACGCTATGGAAACTGATTATGTGTGTTAGACAACATTGCATTGAAGGGGAAGATTATATGGGAAGCATATGATGTTTGATATAGTGTTAACCCTAAGGCCATAAAGATGTATCAGGATCTAAAGAAGGTCTATTAATGGCCTTCGATGAAGAGAGAAATTACTCAGTCCGTGTCATTATGCATCGTGTGCAAAGGGATAAGTTGGAACACCAAAAGCCAGCAGGATGCTAATGTAACACCCCTTACCGAGGCTCAAAGAATCCCGATAAGTGGTGTTAAAACAATTCAATAGTTTCAAAATATCAATTTATAATAATAAGAAGATTAATTATACTAAATTAAATATTAACATTCTTCTACTATCTCAAAATTAGGGTTTTAATTTTTTTTATTATAACATTAACTTTACAATATTATAATGTTCCTAGTATATGCCAAAACATTACAAAATTATTTACATACTTCACGATACTTGTTGTCACGTCTCTGCGGCCTCCATAAATCACAGTCTTCGAGAACTGGTACCTACTTGTGGTAAAAATCAACACGCTGAGAATTTTTGCTCAGTGGGTGTAGATAATAACAATAAAATAACATTCAATGTAAATGGTTTCCATTTCGATTTTTCCGTCGATGATTTATGTACATTATTTCATATATCAAGTTCTAAGTTCTTATAATATTTTCAGTAAGGTCTCAATCGTATAAATAATTATTTTCAACTCTTATTTTAATATACAATTTATTTTATTTCACATTTAGCCGAAGAATATTATGCAGATACAATCATCAGTCATAGAATACATTTGGGCCGAAGCCGCTCAGTCAAATACGTTTGGGCCGAAGCCACTCAATCACATACGTTTGGGCCGAAGCCATTCAGTTGATCAAGCCATCAATCGTTGTGGTAAGCGCATCAAGCTTAAACCACTTTGGGTACCTCACTGTACACCCACACATTAGGGTACCTCACTATATCCCTGGTATCACATATAGTAGATCTGCGAATAAATGTCATGCCATAGCTATATACTAATCTCGTTTTCTAACACAATAAATCTTAAGGCTAATCATTTAATTACTTCATTTCACTTAAAAATTCTTATCTATTAATATTACTATTTTTATTTTATTTTTATTAATAGATTATAATACTTTTTATTCTTGTTAATCATATAACTTCTCTTAATTACTATTTCCTTTGATCGACTTAATATTTTTTTTTCTTAGTTCCAAAACCCCTTAACATAACTTATATATATATATATATATATATATATTATTATGAGTTTCTTCTTGTATAACTTATCTTTGGTCCCTTTTACTCATTTTTTTTCAAACATATTCAACGCCAAAATTTCAGGCCATTCAACATATAAATTATCAAATTTAACAACAAAATATATATAGCACCTAACTTTTTGTAGAAGCGGCTGAAAATTTTTCTAATTTCTTCTTCAATCTTTAGTTTCCCATGCTTCTTTTTAGCTCTAAGAGTTTCAAATTCAATCACAATAAATTCAAGCCTAAATTTTTAGTCGCTAAAACAGGCCTTATATCAAATGTAATTAACCAAAATAAAAATATTTGATTTGTTAAAATTTTCCCCTTATTCCTAAATAATATCCACCTTCCTTCTCCTCTCCTTCTTCTTTTTCTTCCTCTTCTTCTTCTCTTTTCTTCTTCTTCTTCTTCTTTCTTCTTCTTCTTCCTTTCTTTTCTCTTTTCTTCTTCTTCCTTCTTCCTTCTTCTTCTTCCTTTCTTTTCTCTTTTCTCCGATGGCCCTCTCTCTCTTCTGTTTCTATCTTATCTATTTATATATATATATATATATATATATATATATATATATATATATATATATATATATATATATATATATATACATATTTTGGTCGCCAAGAGGTGGCCACAATTTTAGACTTTCTAATTTTCTTTTATTTTATTCATTTTTCTTTTATTTAATTTTTTTTCTTTTATTTATTATTATTTTTTAATTAGTCTTTCCCAACTCATTTTATTCATAATATAGGTCTACTTTTCCTTTCCTTGCATCATAATTTCACTTTTCACACTTAATTTATTTGTGTTTGATTTTCTTTTCACATTAATGAAATAAAAATTCTAGGTGTCTTAAAATTCGCATTTATATTATATTTAATATTATGTTACAAGTCACAGCCGATTCTCCTAAAAATCGGGATGTTACAATATACATATTGATATATATATTTGGAACATATATTAAAATTTGAGAAGTATGTCGGGCAGATAAAAGATTGGCCTTTTCACACAGGCAATCGTCTTCATTATTTAAGAGATTAATGGAGATTAAATAGTTAAAACTTGAGTGATAATAAAGAGAGCTCAAAGTTTATAATATTTGTGGAAATGAATTTAATCATATGTGATTAAATTTTAAAAAAATTTGTCAAAGCGCTAGGTGTGAGTTTTGAAAATATAATTTGGAGTAGATATATGAAGTCAAAGTTGGACAGTGGAATATTTCAACTATCATTTGCACAATATTAAATATATAAAGACATATGCTATATAAAAAAGGAGATAATATTGTTGTACGTGATTCATACCACGTATGCGATTAATGACCAATAAGGACAATACAAGTGTAATCTTCACTTAATATTGTATGAAGCCTTGAAGATCATAAGTAATCTTCTCTGTACCCTCATGACTCTAATCAGTTTCTCAAGACTTAATTTAATTCTTGTTATCTTAGATTGTTGCTAAAGGATTATGAATGATTCTATCTGATGGAACATTTTTAGAAAACAAATTAAATTAAGGTTAAGAGATTCATGAGATGAGAAAGATCATTAAGTAGTATAATATCAATTTGTGTTCATTGATCAGTCAATTATGTTTATTTAAAGACATAACGATGAATACAAAAGTATTGAAAAGAGATTATGAGACATGAGACATTTTGAAACATTATCTTTAATCATTTTTATATTAATCAAGTAAATGTTATCAATTCATGAAGCTGTGAAGAGAGCTTTATCATGTGAGTCATATATTTCATAATGAGTTGAGTAGAATGTTATCTTGTACCCTTTATCACATAATTGACTCATACTCAAAATATTAAATTTCAAACCTTGTACCAAAGCCATATTCTTAATTGATAAATTTTCTCTAATTGATCTTGCTCCAATGATTTGAGCTTTTCTTTTGTCTCACAACTATAAATATCCACACTTTTTCATTTTAAGCTTTGTGAATTTTTCCATATCTTCGGTCATATGTCTTGAGCATCCACTATCCATATACCATAGATCTATTTCTAGCTCATTCTTCAAGCATACTTGAAAATGTTCAATTAGATTTAGGTACCCAACTTGTTTTGGGACCTTGGGGTTGGTTAGAATGCCTAGGCAAAGCTCCTTTTAGAACCTAAATCTTTTTGAGCTTTATTGTACCTTTTTCTTATTGCACAATCTTTGATCATTTGTCGTTTATGCTTGCAATAGAGGCATGCAATGTTAGGCAATAATGAAAATGTTGATTTGATGAAACAATTGTTATAATTCTTATGCCTAGTGAATCCATCAAAACCAATGTCATGTCTATCATTTGCAAGTCTTTGTGATCCTAAGAGAACATTTAGGTTCTCCTTTCATCTAGTAAACTTAGCTAAGTCATTTGTTAATGATTCAACCTTAACTTTTGGATCTTTGTTCTTTTTAAGCAATTTTTAGCTAAGAGATTTTTTATTTTTTCAATTCATTTTTTAATTCATTAAATAGTGAGATCTTATTTTTGTAATATTCTTCCTTTGAAGCCTTTTTTAAAGATGTATGTTTTGATTTTAAGGAAACAACTTCTGATTTTAATGAACTAACTTCTAATTTCATAGGATTATTTTCAAGACTTAGTTTTGTACATTTCTTCCTATATGATTTTTATTCACTGTAAACATATGCAAATGCAAGCTTTAATCCAACCATACTAGAAGTTTCTAGGTTACATCCCCCATGGTCTTCTTCTTTGTTAGAAGATTTTCCTTTTTCTTCAAGTTCCATGCAACATATGTTTGCCACTTCTTTGTGACTTGTTTCTTCATTTATAAAGTTGTCACTTGGAACCC
>CAOGCB010198475.1:0-20872 GCA_948266635.1 Cnidoscolus chayamansa | reverse complement strand
TGACCCGCGGGTAACTGACGCGTAACCCAGACGAGGCACCTGGCTTGCTTTCAGATACGCCTTCAGATGCTATAGTCTCCCCTCTCTCGACGATTCTTAGTGCCCGTAATCTTAGAAACTACAGCCTACGTATATCATTTCCATCTTTTCTCCTTAAACACACAAATACTCTCTCTCTCTTTCTCTCTAGATACACAACCCTAATCTTTCAGCTCCTTTCTTCGCGATGCCGAAGTTTTCATCAACCGTTCCGAATCAGATTCGGTTCCTGCTCCAGAGTTTGAACGAAGCCAATGTCGATTCTGTTTTCCGGGAGCTATGCCAGGTATTTTCTCCTTGTCTAATTTGAATACTTTGCCGTCCCTAATTTAATTATAACACTGATAGTCAATTCTCAGTCTATGTTTTCACTTCTTTGAAACCCTAGCTTATTGTTCTCTTCACCCACATTAATTCTCCGATCTTCGTTTAATTTTTGTCGCATGAGCTTATGGAAAAGACCTAGCAATCTCTCTATTTTAAGTTTTTAAGTTCCTTTTCCACCTCCCCATCCCAAAAATTTGTGTATACTGGGTGCAAAGGGAGAAAGCGAAAATCGTTTTAATTGATCGAGCTTAAAATGGAGATATGTAATTTTGTATAACCGAGTCAGTAAAAAGCATGAGGATAGAGACTAGGATCCAATCCGAGGAAAATTTATCATATAATCCGAGTTGTGGATTTTAACTTCTTAAAAAATTTTCGAACAATTCCATTTTGCACCTAGCAGTACAATTGCGATTACATATATGAATGTAAATATAAAGAAGTAGTCTGTTTCCTATTTACTGTATAATGGTAATGGCGCTATGAATGGATTGCTCTCAAGTACATTTTTATTAGTTTTGAAGTCATTAATTACAAGGCTGGCTTAATTACGGCTCTAGTACTCTTCAGTGTACCATGTCATGTACTTATGGCACCCACATAATATTTGGAAGTTTTATATTTTCAAGGTCAATAGAGCACCTGCAACTGAGAGCCACTCTTGCAGTTAAATTGTTATAGAAATTAGTTGTTGACAATATGATCTTTAGTGTGGTCAGTTGGTTAGAAGTTCAAGCTAAGCTTTTGCTTGGTCTCATGGATTTGTGCATTCATCGATTTTCTTGCTGGCAGTTTATTGAATATGGAGTTGAGGGAAGTGTTCTGGTGCTCCAAACATGCTTGGAACAACTGCATTTCCACAGGACAGACTTGAAAGGCATGCAGCTGGAACCAGTTTTTGTCTCAATTTTCAAATTTCTTTTGGACAAACCAAATTTCAGTACGGTGCTTTGCCAGTCATTAAGAGACATGGAGATAAATGATGAATTCCTAGAGAATTTGTCTAATGTGTTACATTTATCTCTCTCTGAAAAAATCCGCATTGGTCTTGCTCTGTCTGATTCTGAGATCATTGAATCCAGAATGAGTGGTGAGTATTTATTCATAATTAAGTAGATTTTTCGATATGATCTATTATTTTTCCCGTATTATTGGGCCTCTAGTTTCTCACGTGTTATTTAAATAATTTTTTGTGGATTACAGCAAAGAAATTTTGCATGACTCAGATTGAGGAACTGTGTGGCAATCCAGTTTCTCTGAACTCAGCAGAGCAAATTCAGAGTATTGTCATGTTCCTTCAGCCGTCTGAGGGCCTTTCCAAGCATGTAGACCAGCTTTTGGAGATGTTATCCTCAGTGCAACCGAAAGAGCCTTTCCCATTTGTTTTAACTCCACTGCTTTCAGATGAAATGCGCGAGGCCAATTTCCTAAGGTTCTGATCTTTTGTTCCAGTTTATTCGTCTCTACATATTTTTGCATGATGCTACATGTTTTTGTTTTTGTCAAGTTTTTGATATCTTGATTTCCTTTTCGTTTCTAGGAGTGTGGATCTGAACCATGAGTGCGAGGAAAATGAGTTTGATGCTCTGTTATCTGAAATGGAGAAGGAGATGAGTGCAGGTGATATTATGAAGGAATTAGGCTATGGATGCACATTTGATGCCTCACACTGCAAAGAGATATTGTCTCACTTCTTACCGCTGACCGAGAGTACTATCTCAAAGATACTTGTAACTGTTGTGAGCAACCATACTGGCCTTGAAGACAACCAAAGCACGTTTTCAAGCTTTGGTATAGCTCTTGGATGTAACATTTACACTGATCTCCCACTGTTAAGTTCCTGGGATATCGACATCCTTGTGAAAACTATCAAGCAACTTGTAAGTTCACCCTTTTTTTAAATATCTTTTTTTTCTTTCTGTAAAGTGCCCTTTTTTCTCATGCCTTTATGCTGATTGAAGGCTCCTGGTACTAATTGGATTCAAGTGATGGAAAATATGGATCACGAGGGATTTTATATCCCTAGTGAGGAGGCATTCTCTTTCTTCATGTCTGTATATAGACAAGCTTGCCAGGTATATCTTTTTAATGCGCTAAAACACATGTTTTAGAATCTGTTTCTAAAATGAAGATGTTTTACTTTAGTTTTGAGTTTGTTTAATTTATCTATGCAGGATCTATTCCCTCTCCATGCTATTTGTGGATCCCTGTGGAAGAATACTCAGGGTCAAGTATCTCTTCTCAAATATGCCGTATTGGCTCCACCAGAAGTGTTTACCTTTGCTCATTCTGGAAGACAACTGGTTGAAACGTTTTCTATCTCTTTTTTACTTCTATTAACATGTAATATGATAGATTGTAACTAGTCAATTATTGTTCATTCAGGTCTATAATGATGCAGTACATGGCCATAAGCTTCAACTTGGACATTCAAATCATGCATGGTTGTGTCTTGACCTTTTGGATGTGCTTTGTCAACTAGCTGAGATGGGTCATTCTAGTTCTATTCGGTCAATGCTCGAATATCCTCTGAAGCACTGTCCAGAAATCTTACTGCTTGGAATGTCACATGTCAATGTATTTCTCTAATTTTTATTGCTAACTCGAGTGATTTTCATCAATTTGTTCTTCACAACCTTATATTGGTTGATAAAATTTCTGTTGATCATTGCAGACTGCTTATAACCTTCTCCAATATGAAGTATCTGTTACGGTTTTCCCTATGGTAATCAAAAGCTCTGCAGGCAGTGGTATGATTCTTTACCTCTGGCATGTGAATCGTGGTCTTGTTTTGAGGGGATTTGTAGATGCTCACAACACTGAACCAAACTGTATGACCAAGATATTGGACACATGCCAGGAATTAAAGGTAAAATTAAGAATGAAACTTACTTATTGTTTAACCTATTTTGCGATGTTTTAACATAAAAGAACTGGTGATCCACCATATCCAATATGGAGAAGGGTGGCAATTTATAGTAGCTTTATGCTTTTACTGGTCTTTGTTGATTTTTTTTTGGAATATATATTTTTTACATTTTTCATGGCTGATTTTGTTATTTCTCCTCTATTTAACTTCTATTTCTTATCCTTTTTGCAGATTCTGTCATTGGTATTAGACATGATTCCTTGTCCTTTTGGCATCAAATTGGCAGCCCTAGCTTCAAGAAAAGAACTTATTGACCTCGAGAAGTGGCTGACTACTAATTTAATCACATACAAGGATTTTTTCTTTGAGGTAAATGTTTGCTTGTCCTCCCACTTCTCATTAAGCAAGGTGCCATTAGTTATCGAAGTTCTGAAATTTTTTTGCAAGCTAGAAACCAACTAGTCTTACTCTATTCAAGTTATAATAATAGCAAAAGATGATGCACTGAATTGCATTATGCAACTTTTCAGGAATGTCTCAAGTTCTTGAAGGAGGTTCAACTTGGTGGATCACAGGATTTTTCTACTCAACCTTTCCATCATACTAGTTCTATAACAAATATTTATTTGGAGACTACTACTACCTTCCTGAAGGTTCTGTAATTTTTTTTATATATGTATATTTTCACCATTCTATCAATATGCATATCATTTTCTCATGTGGTTGTTTCCTTATTCTATGTTTATTACAGGTCCTCAAGGCCCATACAAGCTTAATTGTCTCTAATCGACTTTCTGAAGAGATGGAAAGGTTAAATTTAACAATTATGGACTCTAATCCACGGCTGCAAAATGGTGGCTCTGCTGATTCATCCAACCCTGATGGGTTTTCAGATGATGTTGAGGCAGAAGCAAACTCTTACTTCCAGCAAATGTTTTCTAGTCAATTGACAATTGATGCAATGGTTCAGATGCTTGCTCGATTCAAGGAATCACCTGTGAGAAGGTAAGACCGTTTTGTCAGTGTAGTTGCACTAAAACAGTCATAACTTATCTTGTAGATTATGATAGTACTTGTTGAAGTAAAATGAAAAAAAAAGCTTTGATTTTATTCTATCCTCCACACATACTGTCCAGTCAAGTTGTCTACAGTGTGCATCTCCTTTAATCATGTTAACGGATGATTCTGGTTCTTTATATTGTTGGCCTCTTATGATAGTGCAAATTTGAATGCTGTTTAATGTTGTAGCAAACCATGCTGTCTAAAAATTGTGTTTTTTTTTTTTTCCTTTTGCTTGTAATACTGAATTACTGATGCTTAGCTGCAATAATTGACAGGGAGCAATTAATTTTTGAATGCATGATTGGCAATCTGTTTGAGGAATATAGATTCTTCCCAAAATATCCTGAAAGGCAACTAAAAATTGCTGCTGTTCTGTTTGGTGAGTATTTATTTTAGAATAGAAAGATCTTTTTTTATCTTATCAGATGATTTGAGGAGAGGTTTTATAGTAGTTGGCTTGATACCGACTCTACTTATCCATGTGAAATTTGTTGCAAACTTTTTTCCTGATCCTAAAATACATCTTACAAGAATATAGTAGATGATAGGCATGCTTTTGCTTATTTATTTTTCAAATTTCTTTGTGTCTTATGCAAGTATGCAAATGATATCTCAAATTTTCAGAAGTTCATGAAATTTTGATTGTGGATATCTTTTCAGGTTCTGTTATCAAGCACCAGCTCGTAACTCATCTCACACTTGGGATTGCCTTGCGTGGTGTTTTAGATGCACTACGAAAACCTCCTGATTCCAAAGTTTGTTTTCTACTATTTGTCTATAATGTTTCTCTTATTGGTTTTTGTTGTATAGTGCTGCTGATGCCTTTCCACCTGCAGATGTTTGTTTTTGGGACGAAGGCTTTGGAGCAGTTTGTGGATCGCCTGGTTGAGTGGCCACAGTATTGCAACCATATTTTGCAAATATCTCATCTGCGTGGCACTCATTCAGAGCTGGTCTCTTTCATTGAACGGGCACTTGCCAGGATTTCATCAGGCCATTTGGAATCGGATGGAAGTAACAATCCTTCAGCTGTTCATCATCATGGTTTATCTCAGGCTAGCTCAGGGATTGGAGAGGTAAAGGGTTGTCAATATTTCAATTTGTCTTCTGCATTACCTAGGGCTAGTTAAGTCACGTGGATATAATTTTGCAGTTTCTGCATTCTATCATGAACATTTAGCTAGGCTTACCTTTGAGATATACTTTAGAATCTTTACAGCATTCTATCCAGAAAATTTTGTTTTTATGAATGTTCCTCCTCCTTTTGTCAATGGGATGATCCTTTTCTTTGTGCCTTCAAGTGGCTTGAGCACGCATGCATGAACACACATTACCTTACTGAAATACAATAATATTTAAATTAATAATTGTTAACGAAATACAATCCAGTGAAGTATTTCATAAATACATCTGTTACATCAAACTGACTTCCTTCTATTCTTCGAACTATTTTGTTCACCTATTTTACATGCTATCATTACTAAAAAGTAAATAAGTTGGAGTTGAGGTAAGGTGAAACTAAAGGCAAGCTAAAAATGACAGCTTGTATTTGGTAGTGCCATCAGATTTGGAAGGAGACCATGACCACCTCTACTGTCACTGCATCAACTATCGTCATTTTCTGGATCTCTGACTTAGTGTGCCTGTGGCGCATGTTCTATTGCCATGTGTCTACTTGCATAGTTGCATGACATCTTAGTTCTAGCATATTCATTTCTTTTTAGGATACTATTATTCTAAGCCTTGTTACATTGAAAAAGGGTTCTTTGGTAAAACTTGTGGAAGTACTTACTTTCAAGGTTAAGGACACAGATTAACTGAAATATGTTAATAGATGGTTGATTATGATATATTAGATGTTGACCTGCTCCTACAATCTTACAAAAAACAGCTTAAAATCAATTAGTTCAGCTAATTAATGATATTAGCAATTGCTGTTCCTTCTCTAATTCTGGAATGTGGATTGATATTGCAGTTGAATAGTGTTAACGTCACACAGCCTATGCAGCAACTTTCCTCGGCACTCCATGTTCAACAGAGACATGAAAGCCTTGATGACCGTCATAAAGTCTCTGTGATTTCATCTAATGACGCCAAATCTCATTTATCTGCTGGAGCGCAATCATTGATTGCTCCTGTAGGTGATAATTCGAGTGCCCAGAAGGTATACTTTCCTTCTAATCAAATGTGAGGTCATTAATGTTTTCAGTTTCGCAGTTATTATGTTTCTTCTCATTTTTTTAAGTTTCAAATGCAGAATATGGTCAGTACTTCATCTGTACTGTCTTCTTCTCATGGTTTCAGTCGTCCTTCCCGAGGAGCTACCTCTGCTAGTAAATTTCTATTGCTAATTACTGGAACTTTTTGTAGCTTTCATTGAATTGTCATCCTTTGTATCTTTTAATTCCTTTTTGTGTAAACATTTCTTATAGAACCTGTTTCATTTTAGGGTTTGGCTCTGCTTTGAATATTGAAACTCTTGTAGCTGCCGCTGAGAGAAGGGAAACACCAATAGAGGTATCTATCCTTCGTCCCTTTTGCACTAATGCATGGTGTATTTGATGTTCAACTGAAGTGTAGATTGTTTGCCCCACACGTTTGCATTTGCCTTGCATCTCTTGAGGATCACAATCTTCAGCCATTATCTGTCATTTAATGATCGTCAAGCCTCCATAAAGTTGGTTACACAGTGTCACTGATGCTAGTCCATTCAGTATTTCATTTTGCTGGTGTCTGCCTTTACATGGCCTTATCTTCAACAAGTTGACCTGAACAAATGAAAATTGAGGACCTGGAGGACATTATGAACTGCATAAACTGAAATCTTCGCTTCACTAAGCAATAGGGATCATCCTTACATTGCATTGGTTACTTTGTTTTGTCTTCATTTTAGATTTCACATAATATCGATTTTGTGTTTGCAGGCTCCAGCATCTGAGATTCAGGATAAAATATCGTTTATCATTAACAATATTTCAGCTGCAAATATTGAAGCTAAGGCAAAAGAATTTACTGAAATATTGAAAGAACAGTATTATCCCTGGTTTGCCCAGTATATGGTTATGAAAAGGTCAGAAGATTCCTATGTTTTCCTTCAATGTACTTTATATGTCTTCTAACATGCATTTGCTCTGTCTCCTCTCCTCCTTCCTCTCCCTCTCACTGTTCCTTTATATGTAGTATATTTATCTTTGCTCATCCTATTAGCCAGTGATTGAGTCAGTGAGAACAGGAAAGATTGGGGGTATCTTTCATGCCATCCATTCAAGCAATGAGGGTTCCCCCTGCCCCACTGTCTTTCCAAATCTCATCCTTTGAATTTAGATGATCTACTTTTTAGTTGTATATGAAAGGATTATGTTCCATGTCTTATTTTATATAAATATTTATTGTTTATGCTTTTTTGTTTCTCTTTTATATACAACAAATACAATTCTATCTCATGTCTGAATGATATCGTTGATATCATTGTATTTATTTATATGTTTGTATGATTAAATCTCAATCCCGAGTTGTGTATATACACACCAACATTTGTGGTTACATATAAACATAATAAGATAATTGCTTTGGCCCGCCAAAAAGTCTCGTCTCTGCCACTTCCATCAGATGCCTTTCGTCCTCAGTGTTGTTCATATCTTGTTAATGTCTTTGCAGGGCAAGCATAGAGCCCAATTTTCATGATTTGTACTTGAAGTTTCTTGATAAAGTTAGTTCAAAGGGCTTGAATAAGGAGATTGTCCAGGCCACTTATGAAAACTGCAAGGTTTGTATCACTTCTTGCTCCCTGAGTAATGGGCTTGGTAAAGAAACAACCTTTTATGAAAATGAAGTGGATGTGATATATCATTTCTTGGTACTATTCAGGTTCTCTTAGGTTCAGAGCTGATAAAATCAAGTTCAGAGGAGCGTTCATTGCTAAAGAACCTTGGAAGCTGGCTTGGGAAATTAACAATTGGCAGGAACCAAGTTCTAAGGGCTCGTGAAATTGATCCCAAATCTTTGATTATAGAGGTAACTTTATTTCAATGAAGTTCTGTGCAATATTACCAATGAGCTATACTTGTTTATATTTCATACGTCCTTTGAGGATTATATGTTAGTGGTTCGTGTTTCATTTAATAATTTTCTTTTTACTGTAACAGGCATATGAGAAGGGGCTGATGATTGCTGTAATTCCGTTTACTTCGAAGGTATAGTTAAATTGATGATAATGCATCGCTCTGAATTTTAGTTCTCTGTGATACTTAAATTTCATTACTTGGTGTAGGTTCTGGAGCCATGCCAAAGCAGTCTAGCGTATCAACCTCCCAATCCTTGGACAATGGCTATTCTTGGATTGCTTGCTGAGATTTATTCGATGCCAAACTTGAAAATGAACCTCAAGTTTGACATAGAGGTATAGATAGATGTTTACTTTTTCATTTGTGAAACTGAGAACTGACATATTCCTTTGCTTTTTAGGTTTTATTCAAGAACCTTGGTGTGGATTTGAAGGACATAACACCTACTTCTCTTCTGAAGGATCGGAAAAGAGAAATTGAAGGGAACCCTGATTTCTCTAATAAAGATGCTGGAGCATCACAACCACCGATTGTTGCTGAAGTTAAGTCTGGAATGATCTCTCCATTAAATCATGCTGAGTTACCCCTTGAGGTTGCCAATCCACCTAATTCTGGTGGCCATACTCATCTGTTATCTCAGGTTTATGTCCATCTTGTTGTTTCTTGGAGTTTTGTCTTATAACACATATCAGAAGTTAATCTGCTTGGTGCTTTTAGTATGCTGCTCCTGTTCATCTTCCTTCGAGTACCCTGATGGAGGAAGAAAAACTAGCTGCGCTAGGATTGTCTGATCAGCTTCCTTCTGCTCAAGGACTATTTCAAGCTACTCCATCCCAGTCGCCTTTTTCTGTCACTCAGGTGTAGCATCTGCTTTTTTCTCCCTGGTGCTTAAGGAATCTGTTGGTATTTATGTTTTGTGACTTGCTATTGTTTGATTTTGCAGCTTCCCACTGCAATACCCAACATTGGAACTCATGTTATAATCAACCCGAAGCTCAATTCTTGGGGGTTGCACTTGCATTTTCAAAGGTTTGAAATTCTTGCTGTATTATCATTCATAATGAGTTTGTCAGTCTTCACTATAATAATATTTGTAATATTTAAATATTACAGAGTGGTTCCAATTGTAATGGATAGAGCTATCAAAGAAATTGTGTCCGGCATCGTTCAGCGTAGTGTTTCGATAGCAACACAGACAACAAAGGAACTTGTTTTGAAGGTGCTAGTTGACATATTCAAGTTTTAGGTTCCCCTTTTATTAATGTCTGGAAGCAATCTTCTGGCATTTAGTGGTCTCGTGTGTTATTGGCTTAATTATGTTTTCTTGTTTTTGCTCAGTATCTCATCCATTTGTTTCTTTGTTGCAGCATTTCATTACTATTTTATATAATCTTTCACTGGTCTTATTTTTATGTGGACATATTCTGATCATTAGCCTCATATTATGCTGAAATGATAGGATTATGCCATGGAATCTGATGAGACACGGATATATAATGCAGCACACTTGATGGTTGCAAGTCTGGCTGGAAGCTTAGCTCATGTGACATGCAAGGTTATGTGTGTGTGTGTGTTTTTCCTTATTTTATCGCAGGGCTTCTCTTTGTTTCTTTTATACTGTGAAGCAAACCTTCTCATCTGTTTTATCTTTCTAGTGTTGTTACTGATATTAAATACTTCTATGGATCTCTAGGAACCATTACGTACTTCGATTTCAAGTCAACTTAGGAATTCTCTTCAAGGCTTGAGTATTGCAAGTGAACTTCTGGAACATGCAGTGCAACTTGCTACAAATGATAACCTTGATCTCGGGTGTGCAATAATTGAGCAGGCTGCTACAGATAAGGTTGTGCTTCCAGCTTTGATGTTTAAATACTCCATTTTACTTTTACAATTATGTTTCAGACACTGTGCACAGGGGAAATTTTACTCTCTTTATCTCCATGTATGTGTTTTTGTGTGCCTGGTGAGTAAGATATACTTAGATCACTGGTGAAATGAGCTCAGCTAGAGATAGTTTACTGGGCATAGATTAATTACGGTGGTAATCAGAATTTAGAAGCTATGTATCAAATGAATATGTATTAAATAGGTGACTGTAGGTAATGAAGTTTAGCATGGGAAATTTGAGTTGCTTGAAACTAAAAAAATCAAGAGGGAAGGAGTTAGCAAATATATAGTTAGGAGAGCTATTGTAGCTTATCTTCAGTAGACTAAGTTGACCAATATAACCTAGGTGACATTACTTGGTGCACTGAAATTGTGGGTCCAATTTCACTCCAGTTAGCACTTTTAAGCTTTAAGCAATTGTTCCATTTGTATCTAAGCCAATGAAAGTTATTCTACCATATGCAGCTTGTTGTCGCTCAATAATGATTTTGTTTTGGGCTTACATTGGTCTAGAATCATTGTTATACCTTTATTCTTGCGGGGTGGGGTGTGGGAGAAGAGGGCATTGCTGGTGAACTTGAGAGAAGTGGTATATTGTTAGGCTGGTTGATCTCAGAAGTAAATCTAGCTAGCACTTTTGAGTGCTGGGCCTGTGGTGTTTGTTGTAGAAATCAAGAATACATATTATGATGATGTCTATTTGTGCTGTTGAATTGGTTTATGGAGCTGTAAACACTAAAAGGGAGAACGTTAAAATGAATATCATCTGTAGTTGTGCTCTATGGGCATGGTTGTAAGTCTGCTAGAAACAATGCTCTTGCTGTAAGTAGAATACCTCTCTTCCATAATTTTCATTTGTGCTTTTTCTTATGTAGGCTATACAAACCATTGATGGGGAAATATCTCAGCAACTTTCTTTAAGAAGGAAGCATAGGGATGGTGTTGGTCCAACATTTTTTGATGCAAGCATGTATACCCAAGGTTCTGTTGGTGTGATACCTGAGGCCTTACGCCCAAAACCTGGTCACTTGTCTGTTGCTCAACAGCGGGTTTACGAGGTATATGTCTATTCATCTTCAACTCCACAGTATTATGTGGTAATGCGAAACATAACACTAATGTCTCCCCCTCTTGTAGGGCTTGGAATTTGATTGGGTTGATTCAATTAATAATGGAACTGAACTGAAATGTTAAAAACATATAAAATCTGAACTGAACTGATTTTACTAAAAAAATTGAACTGTGCCTAACTGAAATATTCAGATCAGTAATTTGGTTTTAACTTCTCTTCTCTGATCTCTGCTTATTTATTTATTGATTATTAGTATCTGGGAGATCATAGAAGGAACCCAGATTTATACTGTAAATAAAAGGGCTCAACATATTAAACTGAATCTTGAATACAGTTTATTGAAACATCATATGCAATAATGACCATCTTAATTGCGTCAACGTAAAAGAAAAAACAACAGATAAGTGATGGCAATTTGTCCTTGCTTAGTTCCATCCTGTCCTGACACTAATCAGTTTCTCCAACCTTGACTCACCCCAATTTTGTGATGGTTGATGTGGAGAAGGGTATCCCCGTTCCAAATCTCTAAAACCTGTCTTGATAATAATATAATATTATTCTTATAAAAATTTTGATTTCTTTTGTTTATTGAAGTACATAAATATTATATTTTAACAAAAAATATATTAAGCTTGTGTTTGAAACTTATATTTCAAATATGTAATTTGTTTTTTAACAACTAAGTTTATATTGTATAGTACTAAAGTGGCACAAAAAAATTAGGAAAGAAAATTCCCTGCTTGGCTCCCTAATGGGGGAGCTTCCTGCCTCGACCCTGATTCTCTACAGTGCCAGAATGGGGGGAGCAATCTCACCTTACCCCATTGTCATGCCTAACAACAAATGGAAACTTGAATCGAACAATAAATGTACACATGCAGGAAATTTAATCAGTACATTTAATGCCCAATAAATTGCAGAAGAAATTCCAGAACTTTAATCATCCATCTCATCCCTTACCCAACTGGCACCAAGCTTCAATTATCGCAGCAATTGGGATTATGGGGAAGATAAGAAGCATGATACAAGATTGCAAGATGCATGGACTGAGAAGGGAGGACAGCAGCATAGCTGCTGGCCTCGCAAAGCAAGAGGCAGAATTAGAGAAGTCTGAGGAGAAGACAACACTCAAAAGGCTATTTGGCTGAGGGCAGAATTGATGGGTAAAACACGAAGATGCCTGGACAAACTAATTGGAGGGTATGGCGAGACAGCGAGGGAAGGAGAGGAGGGGACTCAGAGGGGTCTATAGTTTTGGTATTTATAGTTGTTAATGACAGAAAGCTCATCTCCCAAAAGGATCAAAACATTGCCTTTATTATATTGCTCGAGTTTGGTTGTGGTCTTGCTTCCTGTAAATTGACTGAATGAACTGAAAATGATTAATGAAACTGAACTAAATCAAATGTCTGAATTAAATCAGTTCAGTTTTCTTTCCTTGTTTTTGTTTGAATCAATTTTGCTTATCCATACCCTCCTGTATTCTTATTTCAGGACTTTGTTCGGCTTCCATGGCAAAACCAATCTAGCCAAAACTCACATTCTATTCCTACGGGCTCTTCATCTTCTTCGGGAGCTACTGGTCTGGCAAATTCATTTGCTTCAGGTTCAGGACAAATTAATACAGGATACTCATCTACTCCAGGCAATTTAGCATTTGATGCAGTCTCTCGGACGGTGGATATGGCATCAGATGCTATTGAATCTAATTCAGCTGCGCTTCTCAGGTCTACATTGCTCAGTTTTCTATTTGTACAGCCTTCAGAATTTAATTGCTAGGCTCTTTAACTTTTGTGTAATATTCCAGCGCGTCATCTATTCATATTGCGGCAACTGATGCTGTTATCCAGCAAAATTCCGAAAACAATTCTGTCAGTACTGCTTTTTCATCAGCCTCTTTGGCCCCTGAACCTCAGTTAGGGGATTCCTCTGATGCTGTAAAGGTTGGAAAAGTTATCTCTGTGTTTTATGCAAACTCTTTATATTGCTATTAACATGTTTTTCGAATTTGTTGAAAGGAATCGGTAAGTTCGTCACAACCAATATCTTCGTCAGCTGCTTCTGATAGACTGGGGAGTGGCATTTCAGAACCTTCTTTAAATACAAGGGATGCATTGGATAAGTATCAGATTGTTGCGCAAAAGGTCACTATCGAACCCTTTACTTTGTGCTTTCGTTTTCCTTCCCTTGCTGTTCCCTTCATTTGTTTATGTGTGTGTATCCCTTTGGTTGATTTTCATTGCCCTTGCCCATAGCATCCAATAGATGAGATTATTAAGCCTTTCCATATCTCCTTTGCTTTGGTGTAGCTGTGTCATTGCATAAATATGATCATATTCATTTGCTGAATTGTCTTCTTAAAATGGTTTCAGTTGGAGGCTTTGGTTAACGGTGATGCTAGAGAAGTAGAAATCCAGGTATTATATCTTTGCTTTTCTATTGGTATTTGGAGTTGTCTATATGGGATCCTTCCTTGTGTACTAGTTTTTTTCTCTCTTTAATTTCATTTTTTAAAAAAATTAAAAATCATTTACACATGTAAACTCGTGTTCAGGGAGTAATTGCTGAGGTTCCTGAAATCATACTTAGATGCATCAGTCGAGACGAGGCTGCCTTGGCTGTGGCACAAAAGGTGTGTTTCCATTTGCCAGTGGTTTTCTTTGTGAAGTTTTATTGCCTGGCTATCTGTTCTGCTGCTTGTGGTTTTCTGTTGATTTCCAATTTAACTGTTCATGTGATCAACTTTAATGGTAGTTTCTCTTATATCCTATTCTTGCGTTGTGTTCTTTCTTGATTCTGTTACAGGTTTTCAAGGGTTTATATGAAAATGCATCAAACAATTTTCATGTTAATGCTTGTCTTGCAATTTTGGCTGCCATTCGTGATGTTTGCAAGCTTGTGGTTAAAGAACTCACTAGCTGGGTATGTTTTCCTGATCCTCCTGAAGTGATAATGTAATTATCGCATTATGGTTCCTTGTTTCTTTGAAGTAAATGTAAATCATGGTTTCCTTGCCTTTACTGGCCCTCAGAGTTGTCTGATTCTTGGTTATGAAGATCATTTTTTTCATCTGAATACATCAAAATTTTCACTTCTATTATTCAGATTGTTTACTGATTTCTTGGTTTCCAACTATTTATTGCAGGTGATTTACTCAGATGAGGATCGAAAGTTCAACAAAGATATTACTGTTGGCCTTATACGCAGTGAACTGCTCAATCTTGCAGAATACAATGTTCATATGGCAAAGCTTATTGATGGGGGAAGGAATAGTACGTGTGTTGAAAACTTTATCATTTAGAATCTTTACCACTGCATTTGATGCAATTGATTAATCACATGAATTGTGCAGAGGGTGCAACTGAGTTTGCTATTTCGCTAATCCAAGCTCTAGTTATTGAAGAATCCAAAGTTATTTCTGAACTCCATAATCTTGTTGATGCCTTGGCTAAGGTTTTCTGTTCCTTCATTTTTTCTGGATTGGATTTTAGAATTCTTTTTGGTCTCTTTAGTTTCTCACTCTTTCTGATTTGCAGCTTGCTGCTAAACCTGGATCTCCCGAGTCATTACAACAACTGATTGAGATTGTCAGGAATCCTGTTTCTAATTCTGCTGTTTTGTCTGGTTTTACTATGGGAAAAGAGGATAAGACAAGACAGTCTAGAGATAAAAAGGTAAGCAACCTGAGATGCTATAATTTGTTGGTTTTCCCTCATTCAGATTCTGACACTTTTCTTCTGTTGAAACAGGCTGTTAATCAGACTGTTCCTGGCAGGGAGGACTATAGCAATGCTGAATCTGTGGAGCCAGATCCTGCTGGTTTGCATGAGCAGGTATAGCTTAATAGTGTTAGAAGAGTGGTTTTAATTGGCTATTGTTGAATCCCACATTGGTTTGGAATATGAGTTGTGTTCCTCTTATAAGGCCTTGGGCACCCTTCTGCCCAGGAGCTAGCTTTTGGGGTAGAGTTAGTCTCAGGCTGTTCTCTTAACATGTTATTTTGGCCTCCCATCCAGTATTAGGCCTCTCGTGTTTGGGCTAGGCATATTGGGCCTCCCATTTGTGTTTCACGCTCCGGTTGGTGTGGGCGTGAGGGGTTTATTGAATCCCACATTGGTTTGAACATGGGTTGTGTGCCCCTTATAAGGCCTTGGGTACCCCTCCCCTAAGAGCAAGCTTTTGGGGTGGATTTAGGTTCGGGCTATTCTCTTAACAGGTATATTAACATATTGATAAAAATCCAATTAATATTGCTAAACGGTTCTATTTTTCTTGAGGATCAGATGGTTCTATTTTTTTCAGTAGACAGATTTTATACTTGTTTATTATTTGGATATTTTTCTAATGTATAATAACTAATATGTGGTTAAGTACTTTTTTTTTTCTTGTTGAAAGATTATTGGGTGAAGTTCTCATAGATAATTCCTAGAACAGTATAGCCTCCTTTGGTTTTGCTTCCCTCTATCTCACCTACATACACGTGCACGCATGCATGCCTGCATGCACACACGTAGGACATGGTCACAAAGTGCACCCAGCCAATACTCCCCAGCCACATATATAAGAGTAGTCATTTCTATCTAGTCTCTTCATTGTTGGGATTGGGTTTGATTTTAGTATGTGCAATTTATTCTCAATGCTTCTAATGGTCCATTTAAATACCTGCTGGTACAATCTTATGTAGGTTTCCATGCTATTTGCTGAATGGTATCGTATATGTGAACTTCCCGGTGCAAATGATGCTGCTTGTACTCATTATATCCTACAATTGCATCAAAATGGACTATTGAAGGGAGATGACATGACAGATTGCTTTTTCCGAATCCTCACGGTGATTTTTCTCTATGTTTCTATTTTTTTTTTAGTGCATAATCTTGAAGGTTGCAAATGTAATCCCCTGATATTATTTCAGGAACTCTCTGTTGCACATTGCTTATCCTCTGAGGTGATTAATTCTACTACTCTGCAATCAACTCAACAAGCGCAGACATTGTCCTTCCTTGCCATTGATATTTATGCCAAACTTGTTTTTTCAATCTTAAAAGTAAGCATTTGTGTTTCTGTGTTGCCTTTTCTGGCTTTCATGAATCTAGTTTTCATCTAGTAATTTCATTGGTTTATGAAAAATTTAAATTCGTAGGTGGAGCAGGGATCAAGCAGATTCTTTCTGTTGTCAAAGGTGAGCTTCATCACAAGATTGTTAATCATGTTTATAATCTTTGTATTCAATGTGATCTGAATGATACTTAAATGGCATTAAGCAGATTTTGGCTGTTACTGTGAGATTTATACAAAAGGATTCAGAGGAGAAAAAAACATCTTTTAACCCGAGACCATATTTCCGGCTGATTGTGAACTGGCTAATGGACCTTGTCTCCCCTGATCCTGTTATTGATGGGGCAAACTTTCAGGTAAGACTTATATTTAATTACTTTTGAAATTACTTCAGTCTTATTCTGTCGCCTTACAGCAGTTGCATGTGTTACAGATCTTGACAGCTTTTGCTGGTGCATTCCATAATTTGCAGCCGCTTAAAGTGCCTGCATTCAGGTTTGTGCATGTATTTAAGGGTATATCTAGCTTACTGATGGGAAATTGCGCTGGTAAATTGGATACAATCATACAAAGATGGCATTCTTATTCTGCAAGTTATGCTTCCAGCTGAGAATTATTTGTTTAAACCTCAGGCTTGAATGTAGATATAGCATTGTGCTAAAATGCCTTTGTGGTATTCACTTAATACATTCAAATTTCAAGGATGTTCTATTAGCATTTGTTTTTGCCTTTGCTCTGTTCAATATACTTTGGTGATCTTTGGGTCATTTATTGAGGTAATTTGCCATGTTCTGGAAATGCGTTCTTCACCAAGGCCATGGCCCAGCTGCCTAAACTACTGGTAGTGCTAGTTTGGTTTAAAAATATTGAGCAAAGAGATAATTGCTCTTGGTTGCCATTTAAAAGCTGTAGCGGTTCAGTGGATTTCCCTTTTCCTGAGCCATGAAACAACCAAAATCTGCAAAGTTTTTAGGTTTTCAGGGTTACTTTTTCTTTTCGAGTTCACACCTAACTTGATTAAATTTTTTCCTCAGTTTTGCTTGGCTTGAGCTGGTGAGTCACAGGAGCTTCATGCCAAAATTGCTCACAGGAAATGCTCAGAAGGGTTGGCCTTATGTCCAACGCCTGCTAGTAGATTTATTTCAGTTCCTGGAGCCATTTTTGAGAAGTGCTGAACTAGGAATGCCAGTATGCCGCTTTTGCTTGCTGCTTGTTTGCATCTTGCTGAGACTTGAGGTGTTGATATCTCTGATTCTTTTTCTTATATTTATGCAGGTTCACTTTCTGTACAAAGGTACACTAAGGGTGCTGCTGGTTCTGCTTCATGATTTCCCTGAATTTCTGTGTGATTATCATTTCACCTTTTGTGATGTGATTCCTCCAAGCTGCATACAAATGCGTAATATTATTCTCAGTGCATTTCCCCGCAATATGAGGCTGCCGGATCCATCTACTCCCAACTTGAAGGTGTCAATTCATAATAATCAATTTGATGTTACTAATTTTGTTAACAGATTTCATCACTGATACTAGAGGCCTTGGTTTGTGTTTCATTTTTGCAGATTGATTTGCTTCCAGAAATAAGGGAGGCTCCTCACATTCTCTCCGAGGTTGATGCAGCTCTAAAGGCAAAGCAGATGAAAGTTGATGTGGATGAGTATCTCAAGGTATTGTCTCTTTTACCTTTATTGTCTACACTTGCTCTCTATTCTTAATTTGCAATAAATATTTGATGCGTGATTTATTTCTATTCAATTTATGGAGCTGGTAATCTAGGCATCTGTTTCCTAATTTCTTAACTTCTTCCACCTTTATATTTTTTTAAACTCTCCTGATTATGTCATGAAGTATTTATAGATCTGTCTTTTAGTAAATGTTATCCTCTTAAGCAACATCTTCTCAAATTCTTTTGTGACAACTCTCTGCAGACGAGACAACAAGGTTCTTCATTCCTTACTGAATTGAAGCAGAGACTGCTTCTTTCACCAAGTGAAGCTGCCTCTGCTGGTACCCGATACAATGTACCATTGATAAACTCCCTTGTGCTTTATGCTGGGATGCAGGTATATTCTGGAGTATTGGTTCATGACTTCATGTTTCTATTGTTTACTTCTCATCATCTGAGGACTAGCTGTTTTACATGTTGAGAATTAAAACCTTAATTTTTTTCAGTTATTGATGCCAATAAATATCCTTGAAATTTTCGTATTAGGAGGATATCTTTGAGAAAATGTTTGTAGTTTTTCACTTGATAATAAATTTCTTCAGGATCAATTGTATAATATCTATCTTCTCTTATTCTCGTGATTACCGATTTTGAAATTGCTTGGGAGATTCAGGCCATCCAGCAGCTGCAAGCAAGAACACCTCATGCACAGTCAACTGGAAACACTGCTGCTCTTGCTGTCTTATTGGTGGATGCTGCTCTGGATATTTACCAAACACTCATACTGGAACTTGACACTGAAGGACGATACCTCTTTCTAAATGCTGTTGCCAACCAACTACGCTATCCTAACAATCATACACATTACTTCTCGTTTGTCCTACTTTATTTATTTGTAGAATCAAACCAGGTAAGAAGCTTCTTTTTGGAAAATACATTAGGCATCTGCTTTTATTGCTGAAAATGGATGGTTATTTTCCTCCTATACTCTCGTTTTGCTCTGTTTGAACAATCTGCACCAGCAGAGATATAATTGTGAAATCGATCATCTGTCATCTATAAACAAGCTATATAACACATGTTTAGTCTACTATCTTCCATTGTGGCTTCTTCAATGATTGGAGCAGCGTATCTCATTTAAATTGGTTCTCCTTTACCATGGTTAGGTTTAGTATGTTTGCAGGATGTCAAAGGTAAAAAGACTTGATGTGAGGTCCTTGTTTACATGTATAAAGTTAGCTTTGTTGTTTTGACTTGATGTGAGGTCCTTGTTTACATGTATAAAGTTAGCGTTTGTTTGTTTGACTCTCTGAAAATTGCCTTATTATTGGTCCAGTTCAATTCTAAGCAGCGATATACTTTTCTATGGACAGGAAATTATTCAGGAGCAGATCACAAGAGTACTTTTGGAACGTTTAATAGTTAATAGACCTCATCCATGGGGACTTCTGATTACTTTCATCGAGCTCATCAAGGTAACTGAAAACCGTTGTTTGGATGTTGCACTGTTGTGTTTGTTACGACTTTCTTCATCTTCGTCATCATGTTCTAGTGTAAGTTAATTTGTGTTTTGTATCAGAATCCTAGATACAACTTCTGGAACCGATCCTTCATAAGATGTGCACCAGAGATTGAAAAACTCTTTGAATCAGTGGCAAGATCATGTGGTGGCTTAAAGCCTATGGATGAGAGTATGGTTTCGGGGTGGGTTTCTGAGGGCACGCACTAAGGCTTCTGACATGCTCGTCTCTTTCTGATTTTCTGCGACTTGTGCTTTTGTAATTTACGTATCAAATTTGGTATTTACTATTAAACCCCTTCTGCATGCTTGCAAAAATTCATCAAATTTTGTTTTTTTTCCTTTTCATATTTAGTCCTGGTGCTCATTTGTATGTGTGGCAGCTGATGATCTGATGTTAGATAGGTTGCTCTCCCCTCTTTTATCCATCAGGAAAGACGATGAAAATGTTAAACTGTACAGTTTGGCGAGTTTGTAGGATTAAGCGTCTATATTCTCGTTGGGGGTTGCTTGATAGATGTTGATTGGTTCGATTCTCATTCAGAGGTGCAATTGATTTTAAACTAATTATAATTAAAAACACAAAGCATTTCATCTTATATTTTACGCATATTGTATTTGGACTTTAATGGGGCTGTAGAATTAGATTAATGGAATAATGATTTAATTAGTGAGCTAAAAATTAATGTGTTATCAAGAACTAATTTTTAAAAGTAAGCATTCATTATATATATATTGAGACTTAAATTTCAATACTTTTTTATTCTATAAATATTTTAAGATTTGAAGTGTAAATTTATTAATATTAACATAATCTGGGAAATAGTTTGTTAATGTAAGAAAGGATATGTATGATCTTATTCAACAATTTAATTGACAATAAGTAACTTCATAATCAAGGTGAATTAGTAAAACATACAGATGCCTTTAGGATTGACGCTCAAGGCATTCAAATTCCATATAAATGTCCCTAAAAATTCAAATCAGACCATATTGTTCAAATAAATTTAAATGAAAAATCTTTGTGCCTTAATCCAAAACTAATTTGAAACTCCTTCCAATTAAGAACCACTGCCTCTAAACCTCCTGTTGTCAGCAATGAACATCATTGGAGCGATAGAAGCTTCACTCTAAAGAAACACTGAATATTCCCAGGTAATACACCGAATTCAAAAACTTGTAATTCTTTCCATTATAGAAGATTACTAAACCAAATGGCTAGACACTCATGTTTGAAGTTGGTGTTGTCACAGCATATGTACGATAATAATCGGTTCTTTTCCTTTTTCTGGCCAAGTATGTTATCTGA
>CAOGCB010198014.1:0-17184 GCA_948266635.1 Cnidoscolus chayamansa | reverse complement strand
TCTCTCTACAATGTTACCGCCACCAAAGCCACCGTTTTTCCTCTCTCTCTCCCTCCTCCTCCTCCTCCTCCCCCTCCCCCTCCCCTCCACCTCTGCTAAAGAGGCCAACAAAACCACCCCCATAGCTACTATTATCTCACCCACTCCATCCCCTGTCTCCTCTCCCACTCCTCCTATCTCTGCCCCCACTACTCCCTCTCCTTCTGCCCACTCCACCTTAGACCCTAAACAACTTAGAGCCCTACAATCTCTAGACATTCCCACTTCCAAGGACCCTTGCATACAGCCCTCTCCTCACAACTCCACCATCTGTGACTCCGCCTCTCCCTTCCGCCACCTCATCTCTCTCCACCTCTCCAACTGCTCCTCTGACGTTTCTTTCTCCTACACTGCCTTAAAATCCCTTTCCACTCTGCAATCTCTCACTTTCACTAACTGTCCCATCACCCCTATTCGATTCCCTTCAGATCTTGCCTTATCTCTTCACTCCCTCACGTGCATTCACTCTCTCAAACGACTCACTGGTGTCTGGCTCTCTCATTTTGTCAATCTTACCGATCTCACTGTAAGTAATGTACCGGTCAATGCTAGCGGTCTTCATGTGATTCTCGGTAATATGCGCAAGCTTAAGTCTATTACTATCTCTAATGCTAATGTCACTGGCTCCATACCAAAACATCTAAATTCCAATCTTACCCATGTGGATTTTTCGGTTAATAAACTCAAAGGAAGGATACCCAGTTCAATCTCAATACTGGAAAATCTGGAAATGCTCAACCTTTCCTCTAATGCTCTTACTGGTGAAATACCCGCTAATTTCGGTGACTTGATTTCATTGAAGAACGTGTCTTTGGGGTCTAATTCGTTATCTGGGTCGATTCCAGATACTATGTCGGCAATTCCAGGCTTGGTTCATGTTGATCTAAGTTCAAACCAGTTCAATGGGACAGTACCAAGAGTTTTTTCAGAAATGAAGCATTTGAAGTATCTGAATCTTGCGAACAATGAGTTTCATGGTGTTTTGCCTTTCAACCTTACCTTTTTGAATAAATTGGAAGTGTTCAAGGTTGGTGGGAATAGCAATTTGTGTTATAATCATACAATTCTGTCATCAAAATTGAAGCTTGGGATTGCTCCCTGTGATAAGCACGGACTGCCAATGTCACCCCCACCAGCCAAAGATGAATCAGGAGGTGATGGTGAAAGCGATTCATCAGATTATGATGATAGTTCAGAGGATGATTCAAGCAACAAGGGAGGGAATCATCATGGGCCTAATAAGATTGTTCTTGGAGTGGCAATTACGCTATCTTCTATAGTTTTCCTCATCGTTTTCCTTATTCTTCTCTCAAAAAGGTGTGGTTGATTGGAAGGTAAACTTTCTACAAGAACTTAGATTAGGGAAAATTTGCTAATTAGAAATCAATTTTATTGTTTAATTTATTATACAATTGATTATGGAGAGGAAGGGCCGGAGAGCAGAAGTGAAAAAAATAAAACAAGGAGAGGGAGGAGTCTTTGTATTGTATTGGTGTGTTATTTTTTTGCTGCTTTTGATTTTTTATTTCCTTCTGCTTTGAGTAATCTGGATGGAGAGACAGCAATGCTTGCTATTGTTTTCTTACCAACCTATGTTGGATCATTGAATGTATTGATGACGTTGTATCACGAATTATGTACTTTTCTTGAGCTATACAATGTAACATTAATTCATCACGCTTTATTAATCTGAGCTTTCTGTGGTTGCTCCTGAGTTGTGCCATTTGGTTTATTAGTTACTTTAAGTTGCATTATACCCTCCTCCTTATAGAGTGGAGAATATCAAGCTGAATTCAGGAATTCTATACAGTATCAATCATAAGTGGCAAATTCTAGCAACCATGTGGTACAAGCCTTACGGAAGATTACTCGTATCCCAATCTTTCTTGTCTTTGTCCAGGTATTACATACGTGACTCAGGTAAAATGTCCAGTGAATGATTAAGCTATACCATACTTGACTCAGGTTAGCTAGAAAGAAACTTTTCTGCCTTGTGAAACATAATCATGAAGGGCCTAAAATATATGGTTAAACAGAGTGAAGATATTGATTGTCATCTCCTTTTTCTCTGAATGTCATGTTAGATTTATTTCCTACCATGGCAAATTGGCAATCATCCTCCCCACACCCCACTCACAGATCAAAGGACAGGCCAGCTTGGGAATTAAGCTCCTGAGGTTTGAGAAAGGATTTATGACAGAAGGCAAAGCAAATGGGATTAATATTCTACATCCATTATCATCTTGTCATGCTTCACTTCCGTAATTTTCTAAGACGACAGTTCTATAATTGCCTTCACAATGATTTCTAATTAGCATTTCAACTTCAAATCAGTTACAGAAATATAACATATTTTGGCACTTGAAAAAAACTCTTTTACTAACCATTTACGCCCTGCCATTCCATGAAAACCAGTTCATTCTAGCTTGGAGATTTCCTTTTAGACTTTAGTCATTGACCCTGTCAAGAACAATAAAGAATTTGAGGCATGCACCGTAAGAGGGCAACAACCGAAAAATTGAAGAAAACAATGCCTCTTATAATACAAACAGGCACAACCAAAAAGCAACGGATAATCAGCTTGACCTAGGTATATAACACTTAATTTCCTTATCTGCAAAATGGTTATCTCGACAGTACTTACAACGATTTACTGACCAATGAATAAGAGTGAATCTCCAAGTAGCTACGATGAGCTTTATTACATTCACACTCCCAACTCCATGTGATTTACCAGAAACCTCTGCAAGAACAAGTACCATCCTTAAAATGATGAAAACGATTAGAATCTCTCATTACAATCTCCCTTTTGATTATCTTAGACATGAACTTGGCCATTTCATGACAGTCCCCACAGACTCTCAAATTTTTGGTTACTCGGATCGTTTTGCCGGCTGGTAAGTTCAATATTCCAAAAGCCATGGCCAATTTCTCACTATGCCCACAGAGAGCCATTTCCTTTTCTAGATCATCTGCATTAATCATAGCATATTTCATTTTAGGAAAGTAGCCTTCTTCCTTCATCTTTGATCTTAGCTCATTCAATAGAGACTGAATTTTCTGGGATTGTGGGTGTGAACCATCTCCAGCAACAAATATGTGAACTCTTCCCTTGACGTCTATCCAACTGCACCCAGGATTTTTCTTTAAACCCTGCCCACCAATCCTCTTTCTTAGTTTCTTCACTTCTTCCCACTTTTCAGCCTCAGAATAGATATTTGATAGAAGCACGTAGTATCCTGTGTTACCAGGTTCTAGTTCAAAGACATGTTCTGCTACTTTCTCTGCTAATTTAACGTCATGGTGAATCCTGCAACCACAGAGCAAAGCACCCCAGATTGTAGCATCTGGTTTAATTGGCATTGATTTTATGAATTGATATGCCATTGCTAGTTTTCCAGTGCGGGCAAGAAGATCCACTATACAAGCATAGTGCTCCAATTTTGGCTCAATATTGCGTTCCTGCTGCATAATGTTAAAGAATCTCCACCCTTCATTTAGTAACCCAGAATGACTGCAGCCATACAGTATAGAAATGAAGGACACTTCATCAGGTTCAATCCCTGCTTTCCTCATCTCACTGAAGGCAGATATAGCTTCTTTACCAAAACCATGCATTCCATAACCAGCAATCATCACTGTCCATGAGATCATATCCTTGGCGGGAATCATGTCGAATAGTAACTCTGCAAGAGCTAATGCCCCACATTTCATATACATGTCAACAAGGGCATTGGCAACATGTTGATCAGAAAAACAATCGTTTCTCAGTATGAAACCATGGATCTCTCTACCTCTATCTAGAGCAGCTAGGCTAGCACAAGATGGAAGAATACAAGCCATTGTTCTACCATCAGGTTTTAATTCTTGTAACATTGCAACAAACAGACTAAGAGCTTCATTTGGAAGACCACATTTTGAATACCCTCCGATCATAGTATTCCATGAGATAATGTCCTTTATAGGCATCTCCAGAAACACCGATTTAGCTTCTTCCATGCTTCCACATTTTGCATACATATCCATGAGAGAATTACATACAAATGCATTTGATAGCAAATCATTTTCCTTGATGTAATTATGCACATCCTTACCATTTTCCAGTGATCCATTACAAGCACAAGCATGAAGAATTGTTGTAATAGTAAAAATATCTGGTGGAACACCTTCACTTTTCATTTTATGGAACAATCTGATAGCCCCTTCAGACAAACCTTCACGAGCATAACCTGCAATCAAGGAAGTCCAAGATACAACACTTCTTTCAACCATCTTCTCAAAAACTTGAATTGCTGCATTCAGGTCACCACATTTAGAATACATATCAAGTAACGTATTAGCAAAGGTTATTCTCCTATCAAAACAGGCTTTTACAGCTAAAGCATGAACTGCTCTACCCAACAGAACATTGCCACAATTAGCACAGGCTGCAAGGACACTGATAACTGTAGCCAAATCGATGTTAACTCCCAAATACAGCATCTCTTTGAAAACCAGTAGTCCTTTCTCGGGTAGATCATTTGCCACATAACCACTGACCATAGAATTCCATGAAATAGTATCTCGCTCACTCAATTCATCGAACAACTTACGTGCACTTTGAACTTTTCTACTCTTGAAGTAAAAAGTTACTAGAGAATTAACAACAACATTATGGCAGCCAAAACCCAATTTCAACGAATACCCGTGAGCCCATTCACCTTCCTTAAGATTTTCTAATGCTGCAAAACACTTCAAAATGCTGGAAAACGTATGCGAATTCACTTCAATTCCCGAATCCAACATTTTCCTGAATATATGTACACTTTCCTCAAAGTCCCCTATTCTTGCATACGCAGTTAACATTAGATTCCAAAGAAAAACTTTCCCATTTGCAATCTTATCAAATATTAACCTCCCTTCTCTTACGTCCCCACAACTTACGTACATAAATACAAGTTTTGTTCCCAAAGCACCATCAATTGAAACCCCAGTAGAGCAAATAATCGAATGAACTTGTTTGCCATCTTTTAGGGAGTTAGTCTCAGCACAAAGCTGCAATAGTGAACAATATGTACTTGATTCAATTTTGTTTTTTGGAGACATGTGAAGCAATTCTATGGCTTTTCTAAGGTTACCCACTTCACATAATTCACAGATTTTTCTGTTGTAATCAGATATTTTGTAATCTTTCGCTTTAGTAGCTAAGGAAGAGGTGGACAATGTGGAATAAGAACTGTGTAAATGGGATGATAAAAGAGTAGACTTTGGATCCGGTTTACCGAAAAAGGTGGCATTTTGAGATTTGATAGAGCTGTCTCTCTGGTTTTTCTTATGTGGCAAGACACATAACTTTGGTGGTTCGGTTTTGGCTATGGAAATGAACATTGAATAAAGAAGGAAGGCGGGAAAAAACAATTCTAAGAAGAACAACTACCGAGTGGAACTTGCAGCTGCCGTGGAATTTTTCGTTCTTTTAAAGAGAAAAAGAAGTCTGTTTGTGCACATAAACTGACCATGTGTGGATTATACGAGCTAAAGCAAGATATGGCCCTGGGTATTATGTAAGGATATCTGTAAGCCAAATCCAATTGCATATTCAATCTAAGAGGTTTCCTTGAAAATATGAATGCATTTGTTTTCCAATCTCACAGTCTTCAAACTTCCTGGGTTTTTTCATTTTTCAGCAACCAGCTCAATCTGGGATGAGAACCCGTTTGAAAGGTATTTTGTAACCCTTCTAGAATTTAATCTCCACGAATTTCAATTGTATGATAAAATAGTTGATTCTTTGAAGAGAAAAGCTGCTGAATGCTTTTGCTCTCGTATTGACCTCTCTGATTTTGAAGATTAGAACCTCTCATAGATTTCATCGTAAATTCCCTTCTTTCTGTTCACAATATTTAAGTGTGATTTCAACCTCTCAAAAATGGAATTCTTCAACAAATATGAAGCTCTAGTCATGTCAGCAATGGCATTTAGTTGAGATTTACCTTAGTTTGTTGCCAACACTAATATTTCTCTCTTTAATTTTTGGCATTCTGATTATAAAGCACAATTTTCATGATTTTAACATGGTCTACTCATAAAAATTAAAGCACCCACAATTAAAATAATGAACCATAATTAGTATTCAAGCTAGTAAACATTCAAAATTCTCTTCAACAAAAGTTCTAATTCCAAGAAAATAAAAATTGCCCTGCCAAAACATGACGACTCTTCAAAACTTAATATAACCCAACCGATTTAAGCTCCAATATTTTGGGCCTTGTTAAGGATGACACCTTCATATTTCACTTGAAACCACTTCATGGCATCCTCCTTTGTCACCCTGTGCTGAATTCCAACACGGGATTTGCATCTTCGGCGGCGACCAACACGGTAGCCTGGGCGCTCAAGAACAACATAGAAATCCATACCATAAATACCAGTAGATGGGTCATACCTGAAAAGAGGTGCAAATCATTGAAATCAGTTTTACAAGTTCAATTATTTATCCTTATCACAAGTCAGTTTTACAAGTTCAATTATTTATCTCTATCACATCAAAAATGAACATCCTGATGCACCGAAAAACCCCTCTGGTTATAACATTAAACTTGGAAATACAAGTCTTTTATCAAATGCTTTAATACGACTGTCAAGCCAACCAGTATCATTGCAGGACAAGCAGTCAACAAAGAATAATGAAAATAAAACTCCAAACTAGGTAGTAAAAAAATTATTTATTTTAACAAGGAATACTTGAAGGCCATCCTGAACATAGACGCCACTGCTAAAACCATACGCATTTTCTCAAGAAATGGAAATTTTGGGCAATAAAATTATGCAACACAAGAAATTTGAAATGTATCAGAAGGCGTCATCAATATAAAAAATGTAAGAGTAATAAAATACCATAAGCAGATGAGAATGGTAGTGGAGCTTAAAGTAAGTTAATTGGAATTCCAACTTAACCAATAACATAGGTTCAGTCTACATGGTAGCACTAAACATGCTATAAATGCCAGTCACTGTATTCAAAGAAACCTATGCAGACAAATCAACTTATAAACTTAATGCGACTAGCTAACCAATCCAAGTTCACAAATTGATTCAAGCTTAGGGCCCCAATCGAAGAGGGAAGTATCAGGGCCTATGACTATCATAAACATTAAAAGCATTTGCAACTTCAATATATACGAGCTACATGAATCATAATCAACCACATAAAAACTTACTTAATTCCAAGATCGATGTGCTCCTGAATACCAAATCCAAAGCAACCGGTATCACTGAAGTTCCTTCTTAAAAGCTCATATTCCTTGACCTTCAACCCGCTCTCAAGCAGCTGCATGGCCTTGTCTCCCCTCACAGTCACATAGCAAGCAATTTTTTCATTACGCCTGATCCCGAAAGATCTAACAGTGTACCTAGCTGCTCAATGCAATTTTCAACCGAAAAGAAATTAAAATAAAATCATATCCTAACAGTGTACTTAGCTGCTCAATGCAAATATAAAAAAAAAGTTAAACAAAATTGGATATGAACTACACAGTTATTAAAATCATACCCTTAGAGAATACTGGGGTCTGACCACTGAGTTGCTCAAGCACCTATGAGCATATAAAAAGTAGGTTATTTCAGATCAGCAGCGAATAAGGAGAGCAATTAATAATTTTTTTTAATTTCATTTTGGAAAACAAAACAGAGAGAATGGAAGAATTAGAAAAGAAAAGAAAGGCAAACCTTGGCTGCACGGGTGAGACGATCGCCACTTTCGCCGACGGAGATGTTAAGTACCAGCTTCTGCACCTTAATATCTCTCATGGGGTTTGAGAGCTTCTTCTCCGAAGCCTAATTTAAAAACCGTAAACATTGTTAGTAAAGCGCATAAAATAATCCAATTCAAAAGCAGCGGAAGAGAAAGAAGAGAGACCATTGTTGCCGTCTGGAGGAGCTTCGACGCAGAGAAGAGAGGCGGTGGAGAAGGACGTCTCGGTAGCAACCGAGGGGTTAGTTTATAAGCGATGAAGCAGAGCTAGGGTATCGTGTAGTTTGTAGATGATAAAATGACGTAAATACCCTTAGCCCAAGTAAGAATCGAAAAAATTAGATTCCGATGCCAAAAATCGAACCGGGTCTTTCGAATGAGAGAGAGCCGAATATCGAATTAAAATTATCATTTAGCTACTATATTTAATTAATTTTATTTATAATAAAATATAAAATAATTAAAATACACATAATTTTATTTAAAATTTATAATTTTAATATATAATTATTTAATTATTATAATTTAAAAATCACAAACTTGTAATTTTAAAATAATAATTATTTAATTAAAAATTATATAATATAATTTTACAAATAAAGAGACTATCTATTCAGATTCAAAGCAAAGACATGCTAGTGGAAGAGAAAGACGATCTATAAATGAGCTTACGACCAAACAAATGAAAATAAGCCTGTACTTCCAGATGAGAATCTCCATTATCAGCCACCAGAACCTGATGATATTAGCAACAACCACAACCACCAATCTGAAGATGTTAATAGACAAGTAATGAATAGGAAAGGAACAAGCTGACTTATATGTCATTATAATTAATTGTGTATACAAATTGTTTGTATTATCTATATCAACAAATTTGTGATTATGGTGGACACTTTTCAATTAACATTTTTCCATCACAGACCAAAAAAAAAGAGTACATATATGTCTAAGACTCCATCTTTGTGTTGAAAGTATGCGAGCAACTATACAAATCTAAACAACAACGTAGTAATACCCTTCAAAGTACGCAACTTTTCCAACTTGAAGAGACAGACTTTCAGGCCAAAACATGAAGATCATAGTTTCTGAGCACTAGAATTGTTAATTGTATTGCAAGGGAAGAAGAACCTCTTGAGCTCTTAAAATAAATTCACCCGGAAAAACCACGGGAGTACAAAAGCTATTACTAGGCATGACATCATGAAGTTGCAAAACGGTTTCCCTCGCCAACATCCTCTGCCTCTGTCTGATGAATCACTACTGCTCCCAACAGATCTCCTTTGATTCCCCTCAATCATAAACCTGTTGTTCCCAACACCTGTAATATTTTTTGCTGTCTCCCCGCAAATTTCACACATTCTGCATTAACAACGTGTTGAGTTGAGAAAAATATCAACTTGTTCAATGGAGTCGAGAAATGAGATAAATAAGAGGATGCTGGTGTAAAAAAGTGAAATACTTCATTGCATTCTACGAGTAAATGAAAGAAAGTCAATGATGGAACATCGACATAGATCAATACTAAAATGTTTGGGCTTCGCTCTTGCTTATTGACATCCAGAAAATGAACACGGGTTTTACTGTAAACAACTGAACATCATGCTACTAATGCAAGTTCACAATGTTGTAGTGGGGACTCTGCAGAATTTTTGTGCTCAATGGACACGCACAGTCAGAGAAATGACCTTCCTATGGGATGACAGATTTTTCATATTCCATAGTCCATAAGATAACTTGAAGATTTAAGAAGTCGAATAAAAAAACACATAAACCATAGAAATTTTTATTAGCACTAATTTACTAAAGTAGGGGAATCAGACATCTCCCACAACCCCAACAGCTTCAGAGAGCACAAACTGCCTTGACAAGTCATAGGTGAAAAAATGGTACCTTTACTACTTGGTTCCACTACCATTTGGTGTTTTCTAATCAACTTATATAGAAGGAAAAACTGCAATGTCTTGGACAATCCACTACATACAAAAGCGAAGAATTCATCTATATTCCTAAATTGAAGGCATTAATGGAGCTGCAAACTTCCATGCACAGAAACTGAAAATTTGAGAAAATCAGAAGCAAATCATTTGTCAATTCCAAACAAATATACCTTGGTGATAATCTACCCGCACAGACACATTTTAAATCAGAAAACAATTTAGACAACACTTGCACACTTGATTTTGGTTCTTGGATAGAGAATGCCAAGGTTGAAGGTAGAAGATGGTAGTATAAACTTTTTTTCATCTATTATCAGGACTTTCTCTCTTCTTGTTTCGTTTTTCACCACAAAATCCAACATCAATGGAAAACAAAAGAAAAGGAGAGAACTTTGATCTTGCAAGCAGTTTACCAAACTTGAAAGTCCACTTTGCTTGAGATCATGACACTATAAACAAGCTGTTTACATCAAAGATAAATAGCATAATGACACATTGGCAAGAGCAAGATAATATGATAAGCCACTGATGATTAAAAATCTTAATCCGATTCAATCCACACGCACATATAAACAGAAAACAAAGACTACATACCAAGACTGTTACTGATGAGAAAAACGTATACCTGTTTCCTTTCAGCTTAAACCAGGCCTCGGCACAATAAGCATGTGCAACGCCGAGCTCATCTTTGCACAAACAACCAAGCTGAATTAGATCCATTGAATATGTGGTTTCAGTTTCTGCCAGTCCCTCAGAACCCAAGTGACAAATCCGACAAACCCTTTCTATATCCCGATCCTTATTACTGCCTCCTCCTCCACTAGGACATTTCATATCAACAACACATGATTGCTTCTTCCCTTTGGACACCTTGGTCTTCGACTTATCCACCATGACCTTACTGGCTTCCAAAGGACAGCCCTTGATTTGCGATTGCTCATTTCCTTCTCTAATAGCTGTACGCTCTTCTGAATTTACAATTATTACTGTCTCAAGAACAACCCCATTAATTGAAATACTGGAGTCCCCATCACTTCCTTGCTCAACTTTATCCAATGCCTCACTATTTCCTTGTCTAGAACATGCTTCCTGATCTCTTATCTCAATTTTTCTATTCTTCAACCCCAGTTCATCAATTTTTATTGCTAAATCGTTATTTGTTCCACTAATACTGACGATCTCACCTGAATTTATCACAATCATTCTCTCAAGGACCACCTCATCAACAAAATTAATTGAATTCCCACTGGTTCCTTCATCCAATGGCTCAATTCCTTTTCCATGGTTTGCCTCCTTATCTCCAACTCTCTTAGCTAAATCCAGTATATTCACATTTGCATCAAAATCCCCATTTGCTCCCCTGGCACCCACTGTCTCTCCCGAATTTAGAACAAATGAATTCTCCAACACTACCTTATCATCCGAACTGCTTGAATCTCCACTCGAGGTCCCTCTTGTTTCTTGATTAAGTTCCAAACTTCCAACAATTGCTTTATTTTCATCGATTTCTTGATCCATTACTTGGTATTTGCCAATATAATCTCCACGAAAACCTTCAAAAAGAATTCCTATAATATTAGCATTTATGCAAACATATAGCCAGCTATCTTTCCAAACCCATCATCACATCTTCCAGCAGAAGGCCATCAACAAAACCGAGCTATAAGCCCAAAAATATCCAAACAAACGACTATAATTCATGCTTGTAAACCAAAGTACTCAAAACATACCAAAAGAGGCCGATAACGCCTAATTAAGAGAAAAGGAAATTGCTTTGATGAGTAAAATGAAAACCCAGATGATTACCTACTCCTTACGGATAACTTCAACTCCACGGATAAGCCCCCCAGTTATCTGTCAAATAAATAGTTCACTTCCAATATTAAACATACAATAAAAGAGCAACAAAAAAAAAAAAGAAAGAAAAGAGAGATCTGTCCGATAAAGGAGTTGCTGCAAGCAAACCACACGAAACACTATACCTACACATATTCATGGCCACAGGTCATGTGAAAGAGACCGCTGTTCCGTAGAGAAGAATAAGTGGAATACCAAGGAAGAGGTGAAGTGGGAAACAGAAATGAGTTAATTACAAACTGACAAATACAAATACAAATACAAATACTATCTTGTATTGTAACTGGTAATTCAGGGAAGTCGAGGAATCTACTACTCTGTATTACGTTCGAATTACTGTTTTTGTCCCTAAATCTTCCATAAATACAAAGTTCATTTGCAAAAGTAAACGTTACCCATTATATATAGAGAGAAAGAATTTAGTATCCAATGATTGTACTATTTGTATCTTAATACCCATCACCTTTTTTTTTTGGCAGAAGAGATATTTTGGGAATGGATAATAAAGGACAGAACCGGTGAAGGCGGTGGCACAGTGGAAGACGTTGTGTCGTTTTTTGCTATGTTTGGACACTTGCTTTCCAAAATGATCCTCTCTAGTCCTAGGGATACATATCCAAATTACCAGTATTTCTTATCTTAAACTGTGAATAATCATCAGCTTTTCCATATTTTGCAAAAGGGTAAAATCACTGCCATTCCAATGGCACAGCAACTTTCAGGTACATCGGCCATAAGAATTATAAGCCCTGAAAATTAAAACTGTGAAATAAATTTACATTATTAACGGCGAATTGTAATAAATTAATTATTTTGATAATTAAATTATTTTAAAAATTAATTTATTTAAAGAAAAACAGAAGTTATAAATTTCCCAAAAAAAAAAAACCAGTGGGCCTCAAGAGATGGCATCTCAATCAGTCATGAAGAATCATATTTTGGCTAGTAGCAAGCAAGGAAAAAAAATTCTTGTGGATGGTCAATCTGAGGATGTCCTTTTTTTTTTTTCTTTTTTTTTTTTTAAGATTATAAATAATTTCATTAATGCATAGTTAGACACTCTTTTCCTCCATGATACCTGCAATTTTTTACTAACGTTGCGGGTAGTATGGTCATTTTGAATCTAAATGCTGGATCTACTTCAGGTAAAAACTGAAAGAACCCACCAACAATAATACCCAATACCGTGAAAAGGAGATTGTCGCCTGTCAAGTTTCCATCAAATGACAACTCAAAAACGATGCTTTCTCGGATAAGCATCATCAAATACTGCATCTACTTCAACCCCACATCATGTTTTCTACATCAAGCAATTTTGCATATCAGATTTCAGAGTTAATATGTAACTGCTACAACCGAGAGAGCTATAATCTGTCTTGGTCTACTATCAACAACCAAAATTTTTAGAACATCAGCTTCATCTCCTGATGTATCCATACGTTGTCTGATAAAGAAAAAAGTAGACCGGAATTCCTTGTGTAATATGGATCCTCATAAATACAGAAATTCATTTACAGTTGAATCAGAAAGGAAAACTTGCAAGTGTTTACCGAGGTCCAGAAAGCTCCATTGCTTCAATGATGAATGAAGATTCTTCATGAATATCACTGTTATGCCCTGAGAAGCTGCAGACTCTTGCCTCATACATATTGGATCCACCTTGTGATTCTTCTGTTCCTGATTGCCCAGCAAGGCCTTCCAAGACTTTCAAGACTTCAGACATCTTTGGACGGAGGTTTGGATGTGACTGAGTACACTGCATAGCCAATTCCACTGCCTTTTCCAGCTCTACTGCATCAAAACATCCCTTCAGATCCCTATCAACTAGAACTTCCAACCTCTTCTCCTCATGCAAGGTCCTAACCTGCCCAACTCAACCAGTTTTACTATTTTATGCTTCAGACATAAATGGCTGTGATAAAGTTTGGTTTATTCGTAACCAGAATGTCTTTGCTAAGAATTGATCAATCATAGAAATGGAAAAACAAATAAAATAATAGACGTTATCAATTCGTGAAGCATTTCCATTTCAAGCAGTTCATATCAGCGTAATTGCTTATTGAAGATAGAAGACCATCATAGCTGTAAGCATGGATTGATAACTAAAGAATTAGATATTGATATTATCTGGTTTCCACTTTCCACAGGTATCTACAGGTTCACAGGAACATTTTGCTGAACTACTATCAACCAGCATCTCAAAATAAAGATGGAGCAACAAAACTACAAAATGTGTGCAAAGTATAAACCTAAAGCAAAGTATGAATTACTTACCCATTCAAGAATCATTCCTTTTTGAATCTGACCATTTCCAGCATCTAATGCCTTTTGCCCTGTTATGAGTTCCAAAAGCAGGACACCAAATCCAAAGACATCTGTTTTTTCAGAGGATTGTCCAGTGGAAAGATACTCAGGTGCAATGTGGCCTACAGTACCCCGCACTGCAGTAGTGACATGTGAATCTCTTTGATCTAATAGCTTAGCAAGGCCAAAATCTCCTACTACAGCTTCAAAACTTTCATCAAGTAAAATGTTTGCTGCTTTGACATCCCTGTGAATTATTTTTGGATTACACTGTTCATGCAAGTATAGAAGTCCACGGGCAGCCCCAAGAGCAATGTGAATTCTTCTGTTCCAATCCAATGATGGTTTTTCTCGACATGTCTCTGTTACAGATAATCAAATCAATGAGCATCTGGCCCAAAAGAGAACAAGAAGAAGCACTTATTTTTACATGTGGGGGGAGGATGGGGATGAGAGAGAGAGAAACCTCTCAAGCGGTCAGCAACACTGCCATTTGGCATAAAAGGATACACAAGCAGCCGCTCATCAGGTGTCATACAGAAGCCATACAATCGTAAGAGGTTTCGATGCAATGCCAAGCCAATCATTTCAACTTCAGTTTGGAACTGCACTTCTCCAGTACAATTTGGATCTTTTAGCCTCTTAACTGCTACAATTGTCTTATTTGGAAGACACCCCTTGTAAACCACCCCAAACCCACCTTGACCCAAGATGTTTTTAGAGTTGAAGTTGCCAGTAGCAAGTTGCAGTTCACGAAATGAGAACCTCTTTAAATGCCCAATATGAAATTCATAATCTTGCTGCACTGCAAATTGGAATTATCACAATTTCTTACAACGTTTAGAGTCATCTATATGCTTGATGCTGGCCAAGAAGTAAACGGAACTTATGTTTAGAAGTACCATGTGATGAAAAAAATAGGCGAGACCTATACCAATGCACCCAAAAAACAAGCAGCATTACAAAAATCACAAATGTGCAACTGACACCTATAGCAACAGAAAGCACCCACCGGTGGTGATTGCTGGCTTTCTGAGATGAGACTGTTTCTGCAGTAATACATTCATCCATCATTTTGTTGTTAAAATGAAAATTTTGAAAAACTGTTCAACAGGTTAATACAATTTACCGTTTCCTGGCTTTGGAACTTCCGTGCAAACTTGTGCAGGTGAGGAGGAACAAAGAAAGCTATTCCCTGTAATACTGCAATAGAAACATATATCACTTTATATGGCTTAAGACAGAAACATCAACAAGAATTTACGTTCAACAACTCCTAAAACCAAAAAGAGTAATAAGTGCACACTCCTGCTAGACACATATGGCTTGAAAGTTCTCATGTACCGACGAACCAAAGCTAACTGCTCCTTTTTTCAAGTCAAGAATAGAGATTTCCTAACCCAAAAAAACAAAGGAAAGGAAACAAGCTGGATAGCAGGGTAATATCTCTTAGCCTAATCTCCAAACAAAGATTTACAGGGTCGTATCAACTTCTAATCAGAATTCATGACACATTGAAAAACAATAGAACTCATTAATACAAATCATTGTTAGAATAACTCGAGAGCTCATATGCTTAATCAACAATTGACAGAAGGTGCTACTAAACGGTAGACATTATAGGTATATTAGAATCACTTCATCTATTATAAGATGAAATGCAGTTAACCTAAATTATCTCACCTGTAGCCTTTTGCAAGTATTTTTGGGGTGGGACCACTGAGATTGTTAAATGATAAATCCCTGCATTATATTGGTAATACAAATCCCCGCATTATATTGGTAACGCAAAAGTATCTTTGAAAATCCATTCAAGAAAAGAATATCAGATGTCCGACGGAACATACAGAAACAGAAGTCCAGAGAGATTGGCTACAAGGTTTGGAATCTGTCCTGATAACTTGTTTCTACTGAGCCTCCTGAACAATTGGCATGTTAATTGTTAAAGGGTTAAACATAATTGTTCAGAAGAAACACTACTGCTAGAATCAAAAGGTATGTCAACGACAAATAAAAAGATGAAGTCACACTCACAGGGAACTTAGATGGGCCAGAAAACCCAAAGAGCTTGGAATATCTCCAGCAAATTGGTTACCTGAGAGGTCCAAAATCTGAAGGTCCAAAAGCTTTCCAATCTCTGCTGGTATGGGACCAGTTAACTGATTGTTCTGCAATAGCCTGCAAGCAAATGGCGCAAAGGAAGCAAAAGAGAGTATCAAGTTAGCAATTACTTCACGTCAAGAAACCAGAATAAACAACCTATAACCGGCAATGAATTCAAAAAATTATCAAACTAAAAGAATTCAGGGCCAAAAATCAACTCGGGTAGGAAATCAAGTGAAGTAGAAAATGGAAATAAAGAGAACGCAACTGACATTGTTCTCAAGTGACTCAAATTCCCAATACTCGGTGATAGAGTCCCTGATAGACCCTTGCTTGCCATTTCACTGTCAACAAGAAGAATAAATCATACCCCACAGACACACAACAGACAACAAGAAACTTATAAAAAATGCAGAAGAATTTTAATGACTTACAGGGAAATGACAAAGCCTTCAGCAGAGCAGCCGACCATGTTCCAAGTGCAGGGATCAACGGAGTTTATATCCCAACCGTCCATTACCTGGAACTCATCTGTCATGTCTCTCTTCACCGCCATCAATGCAGCCACTGATATTCATTCACACAACCAATAACAGAACCAACTTTAGAAAACTAGAAAATGCAAAGGCTATTCTTAAGATCACTAATATATTTTACGAGTTTGGAAGTGTCACCTTCATAGTTAACACCTTTGGGAGAGAGCACAAGACCATCGGAGGCTAGAGTAGCATCCATCCAAAACAGCAAGAAACAGAATAAAATGGAGGCCATTTACAATTCACACCTTCCAATGACAAAACAGCTGAAAATCTTTACTGGGTAGGTTTCTGACTGCACAAGTCTGAATTGTCTGGTTTTAGAGTTAGGTCCGAACATTAATTAAAGCAGCAGCAGAAATGGCTGTACAGCAGCTACTCTGTTGGACTTTCTTGCCAGTTCCTTGACTGAAGGCTATTTTTTTGGAATCTTTCTTCACCTCGAGAAACCATTTTCTTTCCTTTTAATTAATATTATTGTTTTTATTTGAAAATTTTTAATTGAAGATCGTGAGACCAGGAACATAACTAATCAGAATTGAAAATCTTGAAAGATGATAATCTCGAGATTTCGAAATAACAGAGATGGTCCACATCCTCTTTTTCACCAATAATTACAGTGGATTGCATCAAGACCGTTGATCCATACCGCTTTCGCCATCAACGGCCTAGA
>CAOGCB010197987.1:0-10502 GCA_948266635.1 Cnidoscolus chayamansa | reverse complement strand
ACATCTTCAAGAAGCCAAAATCACTCGTCAACACTGTTCGTGTTTGCTAAGAATAGAACAGCTCTTCTTCCAAGTCTATGCCAGACATGACCAACGTAGCTTGTCTTCGAAGGGCTTTATTTTCTCTTTTTAGCATCATCTACGCAGCAATTCAACTTATCTTTAACAGAGTTGTAAAATGGAGGACCAAATCCAGTGATGGAAAAGTAACCAACATAACTCCAGTATCGGTGCTGGAGGTGAAGGTAACGCTCCCTGCTAAGTTGATATTTGGACAAGAAGGCTTTGTCAAGAACTGTGATATATCAGAGCTGGCTCAGCTTCCAAAAGTTATGTTAGGTGAAGGTATCTTGGGTAGTCTTTTCAAGGTTATTCTTAACTGTGGCTTCATCGTCACAGCTCGAGTGATCCGAGAAAGATTGGCGAAGCCGGACGATATTGAGCTGTGGATCAATTTCTTTGGAGGAATTCGCAACACTTGGCTCCTGCCAATGCACGTCAGTTTCTGGTATGGTGGAGAAGCCTTTGCTGTGTACGAGTATCTGTGCCTTGGAAGTTTAGAGCAGCTACTCCACGGTGAGTTTCGCCAATTTCTTTGTAAGAATCTCTAGTTTAGTTCTGAAATCTTGATTATGATACAACGCTGTCTGATTCTTGCATCTAAATTTGATTAGCTGCTATATGTTCTAGGAAGTGAAGGAATTCAATGTACACCATTGAGTTGGGAATTTAGGAAGAGTATAGCACTTTGTGCAGCAAAGGCAATAGCCTTCCTTCACACCCAAGTTACAAAAAGAGGCAACACTCTTGTCTGTGGGGTGGTGAAGGCAAGCAATATATTAATTCGGACAGACTGCTCAGCGTGCCTTTCTGGCTATGAAACACCTTACCTCGTACCTCCGACAAACATCATCAGAAGAAATCATGGAAGGGTTGCACCTGAACTAACATCCAATCAGAGCTACCCAAAGAGGTTTACTCCTAAGTCGGATGTTTACAGCTTTGGGATTTTGCTATTGGAGCTTATTACAGCAAAGAGACCTACTGCGACCAACTTGGGAGAATATGTTGTAGAAAAGAGAAAGAGAGAGGGACTGATAGGTATATGTGACCCAAAAATGGGAGAAGTAAAAGAAAGTATGAGAGAAATGGTTGCAGTTGCTCAGATTTGCCTATCACATGACCCCAAAGATCGGCCTTCCATGGATAGAGTGACCCAGCTGCTTCAACAAATCAAGGACTAACCAAACACATTTGTATGAGTAGTTCTGTCACTCTTCTATATATATATGAAATAGTGTTCATCACTCTTCTACATATAACTTTAATCTGTCTAACCAAATATGATTATTCTTATAAAAAAATAAAGAATTATTCACGACACAGTTTCAATCCGGATCTATTATATAAATAGCTGGTTTATGTAATGATATGTTTCACAAGAGCATCATGTGTATACAACTGAAACTTCTCTCATCGTCCTCTTTGTTGCTGTTGCGGCGGAGGAGGCGGTGGTTGGTGCTGCGGTGGAGAAGGAGCATTAATTGTTCCAATGTGATGACTTATTTCTATTAAGAAATGCATGTGCACTCTATATATATTTGCTAAATATAAATCACATTGCCATCTCATTAATTCACCTTATTTGGTGTCCAGAATATTCAGGACATAATTTATATACAAATTTATGAAAATGCATATGTCGACAGCAAATGGATCTATCTTTCCAGCTATATATAATGAGACACAGCTCCAGCAATATATATATACACACACAGTCAGACAGACCAATAAATCATACAATAAAAATGATTTTTTTTTTCCGTGTAAAGTGAATTTTCGATAATAAATAAATATATAGATCTGCATAATAAAAATATATTTAGTATAAACTCAATACATATAAATTTTTTAATAATATACAATTTATACAGTTAATCAACCTATATTTATATATATATAAATTGTTATTATTTTATTTAAAACAATATGAAATAAATTTCTATGTATAAAAATGATATTGTTTTTAAGAGCTTTTTTGTTTTATAAAATGTTTTATAAGAAAATAAATTTCTATGCTTTGCAATAAAAGAAACCAAGTAATTTATAAAAAATAATTTCTATACCAAATACAAGTCATTTTTAAAAAATTTATTAGTATAATTGATTTGTTATACATAAATTTGGTTCAAAAAATGAAATTTAAAAAAAAAAATTAAGAATATAATTGAATCAAATTAAATAAAAGTAAAAAATTTAATTTAATTTAATTGGATCAATCAATTTAAAATGAAATTTGTGAAAAAAATAAATTGAAATATAAATAAAATAATAAATCAATTAATTTAATATTTTTTTTATATTTGAAAAATCGAAAAGAATTAAAATTTTATAAAATTAAATAAATCAGATAAAAAATCAAATTTATTAAATTAAATGAGACTTCAATTTGAATTGCACAGCAGTAAATCGTACGGTGCAAGATGTAGTGTAGGTTAGAAATAGAAACACATCAGCACACGGCAGACACCTTACGGCCCTGCATGCCAAGAAACGACGTTGTCTTGTTCCATTTAATTCCCGCGGACATACGCCCTCTCGCGCTTTCTACATAGACTCGTAGACCAGGCAATAACAATAATAATAATAATCACATTAAAATAAAAAGAAAGAGATATAAAAACGCAATAGATTCCAGACACTTTCCGAGTTTCTCTCTGAGCTTTTGAAAAGTAATCGATATCGACTCTCGTTAAGATCGAAGGAATCACCATCCAACTCCTCGTTTTTGTTCTCGAGAAAACACAGATTCCATAGAGGATTTCTAGGGTTTAGAGAGGAGAAAAAAATGAAGGCGATGGAGACGATTCAGGATCTGATAGAGGAAGCTAAGGTTCGGACTGTTTGGTGGGCTCTCTGTATTTTTGCCGTTACTTACTTCTTATCTCGTAAGTTCTTTCGGAATTTTCGTTCAATTTTGCTTTCCTCAGTTCTTTGATTTTGTAATTCATGCTCTAAAGGTTAGTAGAGTTTGCTCTTAATCTGTTTTAGGTCGAATTTGAGGTATTTTTTGGGACCGAGTTGACAATTTAATTTGCCTTTCTTGCTATTTCAATTGAATTATATTTTTGTTTTTTCGTGCTATTCATTTTTCTTATATGCCTTCTCACTGTATTTTGTGTTTTGTCTTTTTCTTTTTATTTGCTTTACCTTGTACAATTGTTTTTATTTTAAATGAGATAATTTAGGTCATCTAGCTTTCAGTGAGCCTATGATAAGATTCTATATGTAGGTGGTTGTGTTGTCCTTGCAAGTTTCTTATTAGAGATTGGCATTACTCTTTCTGACCATTGTTTTGACTGCCAATAAATTGAAAGAATGTTGTAGACTTTCAAGTTTTTAAGTTGAGTGGTTTTACTTTAGTATTTCTTTATTTAAAGTGTAAAAGTTACATCATATAACCCTACTTTTAAATTAGGTTAAAAGACTGGACTTTATTGATTGTTCGAGTCGTAGTTGATGAAAGTTTTGTGACTGATTGGTTATCGGACGCATATATGAATTCTCATATCATGTCTTCTATAAATTTTGGTCACCAAATTTTGATGCCAGCTCAATCAACCTCATTTTAATTTGCATTGATGTTTCTATATTTGCTGTTATTCATTATAGATACAAGTTCTTCAATGTGGATAAATCTACCTATATCGATTCTTTTGGTTTCTGTTTTACGAATATTGTCAAATGAGGTGGAGTTCAGCTGGAAAGCTCGCCGGTCAACCCGTCCACAATCTTATTTGTCTCATTTAGAGAAGAAACAATTATCTGTGAATGATTCACGACTTTCTCCTGCACCTCATCCTCAAAGGTGGAAAAGAAAAATTGATTCTCCAATTGTGGAGGCAGCAATTAATGATCTCATTGATAAAGTTTTGAAGGATTTTGTAGTAGATTTATGGTATTCAGAAATTACGCCAGACAAGGAGGCACCTGAGTTAATGCGTGCAGTGGTCATGGATGCTATTGGTGAAATATCAGGAAGGATCAAGGAAATAAACCTTGTTGACCTGATAACAAGGTATATCTTTTCTTCCCTTGAAGACGTATTTTAGTAAATACAAAAGTTAAGGTATTCATTTAAAAGCTTTATGTTTGAAATACTTGGGACAGCAGAAACTTCAGACTTAAGTGACAAGCTAATATTGCAGGGATATAATTGATATAGTAGGGGATCATTTGGACCTTTTTAGACGTAATCAAGCTGCAATAGGTGTTGATGTAATGGGAACACTTTCTACTGATGAGAGAGATGAAAGGTTGAAGCACCATCTAATGGCTTCTAAGGAGCTTCATCCTGCACTGATTTCTCCTGAGAGTGAGTACAAGGTGTGAGTGGTGTGTTCTGATGAAAGTATGTTTTGCTTATAGAATTTTTTTTATCATCGTTAGTTTATCTAATCCTCCTTCTTTTTGTAAAGGTTATGCAGCGCCTAATTGGTGGAATTTTAGCTGTAGTGCTAAGACCTCGAGAGTCTCAATGCCCCTTGGTCCGAACTATTGCCCGAGAGCTTGTAACTTGCTTGATCTTGCAGCCTGTAATGGGTCTTGCAAGCCCTGTGTAAGATCTATAATTTCCCTTTTCACTGTTTTTACAATTTTTGCCCTCCTTTGTTTGTCTTCTTTAACCTTCTGTTTGGAAAAAATTGAGGATTATATGAGAAGCATTTGATTTTGCAGATTGAGTTTGTAATGTATGAATACAGTTTTAGCCTGATTTGTCATCACCCTTTCCGCTTTTCTTAAGAATGAGAATACTTTCCTTTTGAATATAATGACAAAGTAACAAATAAATATGAATAATTAGATGTTTCTCTCAAGTCCTAACAAAATAAGAGAGCGTAATGCTTTCTGATATATTTTGTAATTTAAGAATAATTCCCTGCAAACTGTAATTTAAGAATAATTCCCTGTAAACTATCTCTATAATAGAAAATCTGTTTCCTGAAAATATTCATAGCAATATACAAGTTGCAATTTAAAAGATCAAGATGCATCATGACTTCTGCAGTTAGTGTAGTTTATTGTTCTCTTATTCTTATGAGATCAAAAGTGAAATAGCTGGATTTCTGTTGTTAAATTTGAGGGATTGCTTTCTTATGAGATTAATAGTTGTGGGAAATCTAGGTTCATTTTGCTTTGAAAGAGAGAATCCATGTCATAGGTGAATAACAAATCCTTAGGACCTGTCTTAGAAAAACTTATGGCCTTTGTTCCTCCCGTAAGAGAGAAGTGATTGGCAGCCAAAGATCAAATCCTATTGTAGAGACATTTATTGAAACAATTTTTAGGATAGGGTGGGAGGGGCAAGGTTGGGCCACATTTCCCTTCTGTTCTTGCAAGATACATGGTTGAGCGTGTGGACTGTGGACAGGTGCAGAAGTGAAATTACCAATGTGTTTATAGGGAAACTTATTACAGATTTTTCTTAAAAGAGGAAAAAGGGAAAGTTACGCTTCTCTTATATGATATATAATACTTCTGGAAGCACAGTTTTATATACAAGAAAAAAAAACACATTTCCAACAAGATGACAAATATTGACATCTGAAGATGTGTATATTCTCTGCATCCAAAACTCCATAATACAACAAAAAGGGCATAATTGCTAGTAACCGTAGCATCTTTCTTGCTTTCTTGCCTCCAAAATCTATCCAAGATAAACCAATAGAGGTCTAACAATTCTAGACTCACCCATACTTTTCAGAGACATGCTAAAAAGATGAACCCAAGGTACTTAAGCCACCTCACATAGTGAGAGACTTACCATTCACCACACTTGCAATACATAGCAGTTAGCATCAAAATTTGGAGAGAAAGCCATATTAGATTATTAATTATCAGACACTAAAAATAATATCTACCCTTTCAAGTTCAATTTATCTCCTGATTCGCTACATTACCCAATGTACTGGTTGGACCAACTAACCAAGGAAGTTTCTTGATATGTTTTGCCAATATTCATCTAATAGATGAGTTGTCATCTGCAGCGAATTGTTTAATCTCCTTGATAATATCATTCTCCAAAATATTAGATGAGTTACAAACGTACAATTGGCAACAAATTGTTTAATCTCTTGCTTATACCCATTTCCAAGATATTTGTGGCCATCAGAATGTTTAAAACCTTGTGTAGACATCTGTGAGAAGATAAAGGAACAACTGAACATGTAATTGTGGTTAGATATATTATTGATTGTCTTCTGAGTTGATTAAAATATCTAAATTTATGTTTTCTTTTACCTCCTGAACCAGGTATATCAACGAGATCATTGAATATGTTTTGCTTGCTATTAAAGATGGTAGCGTAATGGAGGTAAGTTGTGATCAGTCTGCTGGGAATGTGCATAATGGCGATTCGTCCTCCAGTAAATATTCATCCATAAATAGTCAAAAGACTAACATTATCGATGATGAAAAGAACTTCCAAGGGACAGACATGACTTTGGCCAAAATTGATGATAATAAAGGAACATTATTGGATTGTGACTCAAACACACAAGACCTTTTGCAGCTTTTGCAGCCACGTCACGCAGAGTGGGCAAGGATGCTAGAGGCTGCAAATCAGAGAAGAACTGAAGTACTTACACCTGAAAATCTTGAAAACATGTGGACAAAAGGAAGAAATTATAAAAAGAAAGAGACCAAAAACCTTAAAGCAGGGATTCAGCAGCCTATGGCAAAGGGTTCTGTAGCAAATAACAAAGAGCCTCCTGCAAATGCGGGCAAGCAAATCTTAACAAATAGTGACGTAAGTTCTGCAGGATCGGAGGAGAAAGATATAGTGCAGCTAACACTTCATTTAAGTCATGATGCTTTAAGTGATGAGAATAAAAATGGGAAGCAGTTCACTCAGGACCATAACGAGGAGTATTTTTTTGAGAGAGATCCTGCTGGTGATGAATTGGATAACACCAGTAATTCCTCTCTGAGGGAAAATAAAAGTAGACTTAAGAGATCCAATAGCACTTCTGCTCTGAAAGCCCAGCCCATTGAAAAAAAGGCCTTTACAGGTGATGGCAGAGGATCCATTATTTCAGAGTTCTACAGCCCAGATTATGGTAGGCCTATTGAATATCATGCTGTTGAGAAGGTCTCAGATGGAGTACTTTGTAGCACAGGCCCTCATGTTCCTAATCCTAAGTTGAGATGCCGGGTGGGTATATTTTCCTTTTTCTTGAGACCAAAAGATTTAAAATATGACATTGTAACCGTAGGCTGGAATCTTTATGCATTGTAGGGTATGCTTCACAGTGTGAGCAGTTTCTTGAATATTGCTTTGTGTGAATCCACCTAGCCACTTGCTTGAATCTAATTAGATTACTTTATTCCTTATCTCTTGTCTTTACAGGTTATGGGAGCATATTTTGAGAAACTTGGGTCAAAATCTTTTGCAGTTTATTCGATTGCAGTGACAGATGCAGAAAACAGAACTTGGTTTGTGAAAAGAAGGTCCCATTCTCAATTAACCTGGATGTTAGCTTCATGAAAAAATTTATACTGTTGTTTTGATGTGTCTCCATTAAAATATACAGATTTTAACTGCTTTAATGTACAAGTTCCTGTAGTTTGTTGACAAGTAAGCTTTTCTTGTGCTTATATTCATTTTCATCTTTCTCATCTGCAGATACAGGAATTTTGAGAGATTGCACCGGCAGCTTAAGGACATTCCTAATTACACGTTACACTTGCCTCCCAAAAGGATATTTTCATCAAGCACAGAGGACGCCTTTGTTCATCAACGTTGCATTCAGCTTGATAAATATTTGCAAGTATTGTTCAGTTATTGCTCTCATTTCATTTTTAAGTTACTTCATTTTTCTGCTGCTCCAATTATGCTTCATTGTCACAGGATCTTTTATCTATAGCTAATGTTGCTGAACAGCATGAAGTGTGGGATTTCCTGAGTGTTTCCTCCAAGGTGCGAATTCTGTTGACATCTTGATTTCTGTTACTATAGATTTTGGTTGAACATATTGTCATCTTCTCTCTATGTTATTTTAATTTCTTTTCGAAGTATGAGGAATGTTTCTGAGATTCCATACTTTTTTCTGTTTTGTTTTTGAAGAATTACTCCTTTGGGAAATCTTCATCAGCATTGAGAACTCTAGCAGGTATGTGGATGCATTCATTATTGTTGCATCATCTTATTTTACTTGTTGGACTCTTCTAAAACCATATGTGGACAAACTCAACCTTGAAGTATCAAGTTTATTCAATCCAACATCTTAAACACTCAACCGATGTCTATAAAAACATGTTGCTTCAAGGTTATAAATGCTAACATGCTCCCTGTATTAATAACTGATGCAAATGAAGAATTTATATCCTCCTTTGGATTTTCATAGTTACTAGATTGGTGTATATTTTTTCCTTGTTGTGGCTGTTAATCTTATTTTTTGAATTTTTTTTTCTCTTCCTAAGTTTGTTGATTTTTCTCTCTGTTAAGCTCATGCAGCATGCATCCAGACATAAATTTCCTTTGCTTCTTTTATGCTGTATTGAAAGTTTGATATTTGTTTGGGAGAAGAAATTGTAATGGAAAACTAAGTGCAGGAAAAGGAAGAAACACTATGAAAAATAAGCGAACCTTTTATTTATTAATTTAATTTCATGTGTGGGGTGCTTTTATACTTAATAAACTAGTTTGTCATCAAAGGGAAATGCATGTGCTGAACAATCTATAGGCCCTTTAGAGCTGCAATTTACACAAGCATTTTGGTTTATTTTAGTGTAACTATTTGCATATTGTTGTGTTCATGCAAAAAGGATCTTGTCACTGGGCGATGACAATTGATTTCAGCAATTGAGACCTTCCTTTTGTTACGATTCCTTCCTCGTGATGAACCTATAATTAATATATTATGGAACTTGTTGAAGGGATCTCCAAACCTTAGGCTTGTTGAGAGAGACAGAGAGTGCCTTAGACCTCTTGAGATTTTGAGAAGAAATTCTGCTTATGTTTTTATTATCCAAAACATCCTCTTTAAATAGAGGTTACATGCTGAATAAAATAGGAAGCTAAAATCTGCCAACCTATCTAGAATTAATAGCGTATCTGTTTAGCAATAATTGGTCGACTAATTAGAAATAACAGCATACCTATCTAGGAATATTATTTGCATTAACTAGGATCTTCCACATCTTTGCTTCCTTTTATTGCTGCTGATTGCTTTAGGAATAATTCTAGAGATCTTCCACATCTTTGTTTCCTTTTATTGCTGCTGATTGTTTTGGCAGTGGATCACAATGCCTATAAGCTTTCCCTACAAATGCATCTGTGACACATTGAATATGATTGCCAATTTTTGATACCCAAGTGCAACTATACAATTAAGTTCTATATATACAAATCTCGGTGACCTAGTACTTACAAGTAAGGGTTGAATTCATTGTTACCTGATTCTCAGCCCCCTGGGAACTGCAATCTGGGTACTACATACTGAAATGCGATGCTTTTGCATCCCAAATTGCTGGGAGATGCATTCGGAGTTGCCAAAATAGAGGTTCCAATGGAAATGAAAAGATAAGGAAGGAAGAAAGAAAGAGGAAAGATCAATGAATATGCTTGTGTACAGTAGAATGCAGGAAGAATAATAAGAAGAGAATATATTTTCAAACACTTTAAGTGACGCCGCAATTTAAATGTTAGTGGAATAGGTGGCAGTGTTAACTTGGGAGTGTAAATGACTACTTTTAGTTAAAATTATTTTTTTTAGAAAATAAAATATTATCGACTATTAGTCGATATTTGATTATTGAAACACTATATTATATTGAATAAATATAATTACATATCCTGAGTTAAATTGGCATACCAACTAAACGTACTGTTAATTCGGTTAGCGTATTAATCGAGTTTACCTCTACATATCTGTACCATGACTCGAGAGTACCAGAATCCAGGTAACTTGAATGTGGGGCCTCCCAGTTAGGCCTACCTCTGCCCTAGTTGTTAGGTCAGTAATCCACATGGCCACTGGTTTTGACAATGATAATCCTGTTGTTGCTCGTGGTATGGCATTATTGTTATTGTTATTATTACAATTTCTCACTTGGACATTTTCCCTCTTTAATTTTGTTCTTCAATTCAACAGTCAATGTGGATGATGCTGTTGATGACATTGTGCGCCAGTTTAAAGGGGTTTCAGATGGCTTAATGCGCAAAGTTGTTGGTTCGCCATCCCTCCTTGATGAGACCAATTCTTCAATTTACGGCAGGAACCTATCATGGCATGCAGATAAGAGCAATCAACCTGTTTCCAGGCAAGACACATCAGAAACTGTCAATAGCTTTTCTGATAATGAAGAAAGTTCTAATCAAGAAAGCCACAGGCACGAGGAAGGACCCAGTGAGCAAGCTAATGGTTGGCATTCAGATAATGAATTAAATTCGAAGAGTTTTCCACCTCGGGTGATGAAGCATGATGAGGAGTCCTTAAGTG
>CAOGCB010197619.1:0-10242 GCA_948266635.1 Cnidoscolus chayamansa | reverse complement strand
GGGTAAACTTAGTCCAAGGTTTATTGGCCCATACGAGATTATTGAACATATTGGACCATTAGCCTATAGACTTGCCTTACCATCTGAGTTGGGCATGATTCATAATGTTTTTTCATGTGACTATTCTTAGAAGGTATAGGTTAGACCCTTCATATATTATTCCATTGGAGAAAGTAAATGTCCAATCATATTTGACATGTGAAGAGGAACCAGTTCAAATACTAGCAAGAGAGGTCAAGGAGTTAAGGAATAAAGTAGTTCCAGTGTTGAAATTTTATGGAAAAATCACAAGTTTGAAGAAGTAACATGGGAAAATGAGGAAATAATGAAGCAATAATACTTAACCTATTTAAACAGTGATAAAATTTCAGGACAATTTTCTTAAGAGGAGAAGAATTGTAATATCCCAATTATGTAACCTTGAGATAGAATATGTAATTCATTTTGTATGAATGAAATAATAAATGTTTAACATGGGATTAATTTATTGAGTATAATTTAAATTAAATTAAAACATGATGGTGATTAAAATTCTAATTGAAAAATCTTAATAAAATATTTAGGAATGAAGGATGAGTTAAAGGTATGATAGGTTTGGTCATGGTCATTGTATAAGGTTGTATCTTGGTCAAACTATAGGATGAGACATGGTGAAACTGAGAGATGACAACCTAAGTTATGAATGATACAATTTGAAAGCAAGACGAGAGAAGGAAATAGAGAGATAATAATGTCTCGATTTTGGACATTAGCGAGAGATGAAGGAATAGAAAGCTATTTCTCACCTGGACCATGGCGAGAAAAAAGAAGTGAGAAAGGCTATGTCATGATTTGAAGTCTTAGCGAGAAAAGAGGACAAGTCTTGGTTTGATTTAGTGAGAAATAAAGGGAGGAGAAAGCCATATCTTGCCTAAATAAGGGATTATGGTGAGAAAGAGAAGAGGGAAAGGAAGATCATGATTTGGTCTTGGATATGGCAAGATGAATGTGGTACATAGAAGTCTCGGTTTAGACAAATTGAAGAATAGTTAAATGAGTCTTAGTAGGATTTAAATATGGACATTAAATATAAACTCCAGATTAAGAGGTGTCAATTCATCTTGGCCCTTCATCTGGCATAAAGGAGAAGATTAGTGGTAATGCCACTTAATTTAAGAGTAACACTTATCCTAAGTAGTTAATTAGGTGGCATGAATAAGGGGATAAGAGAGCTTACGGTGACATTACTTCATGTTTTGGTGAGAGAAAGGCAAAAGTGTTTCTATGTATTTTCTCCTAAATTATTAACTTATGAAATATCACTTATTCATGAATAAAGTTATTGGAAGATTACACTTAAGTTAGAGGAAGTGAGGAAGGAGTTGACGGAAGTTGTGAACAAAGGAGAAGTGGCAGTCTAGAAGCTCTTTCAAAGGGTTGTCTTGACATTTGAAGGAGAGAGAAAAGGAAGAGAAAGAAAGAAAAGAAGGGATTGAAAGGCTTCTAAAACAAGTAAGGTGCTATAAATAAAGTTAGAAATATTAAGGTTTTAAGGATTTATGATAAATGAAGTTTCTATTTTCATTGTTCTTGGAAACCATATTTCATGATTTGAGTGACTATATGATGAATTAATGAAAATAAGATTGATTAACTGGAAAATGGATTATTAAGTATCATAACATAAAAGATGATGGAAGATATTTATGGGTTTAAAGAATGTTACATATAGATTAGACAAATATGGTTAATGTAGAAAGATGCTATAGCATGTTTGCATGTGTTGAATGATGCTATTGCATATTGAGTATTGAATTGTATTAGGTTAAGGATAAATGCATGGAACTAAATGAAATTAATATGAGATATAAGTAACTATGTAATTAAATCGCTAAGAGACAATGGAATATGATGAATAAGAGAATTATTACAAAACCTTGGAAGGAAAATATAAGGAAATAAAATGATTAGATCTTGCATGATAATTGGTATTATTATTATTATACAAATAATAATGTTTATAAATTATGTGTTGGAAATAATTGTAATATTTATTAATTATGGCCCTAGTAGTTTTGACTTGGGATACGAGGTTAACTTAATAGTGTGCCAAGTCATAGGGACCTCAATAGTACTGCTATATGTTATATGGATATTTGAGGCTATAGTGAGATACCCCACGTTAAATGGCCAATGCACCTGCCATTATATGATTATCTTCGGCTACTTGATCGGTACATGGTGCCTATATGTATTTGTTCAGCTTCAGCCTATATGGATATTCCTTTATCTAGTGATCGATCCTGCTGAGATGTATACGAGCCCTAAATACTAAAATATTAAGGAAATAAGTGTGAATAACATGTTATGTGATTTAATTGGCATGATACACTGTGAGGATATAAAAATGAACAAAGATGAATATGTTTATGAAATGGTATATGAAATTGGACAGTATATGACATATGTTACCTGTCTTAAAAATAAAATGATTCCTAAAGTATATGAATTGTTAATAATGTATTTTCTTTATATCAATATATATTTATGATAATGTAAGATGTTAGTTGTATATTTGCTATATACACCCACTGAGCTCGAAGATCAACATGTTGGATTTTACCACATAGGTAATGAGCAGGAGGGATAAAAAGACAAAATGAGAAGATCTGCAGTGAAGTAGCGATCATCATAGCTGGTCTGTTCAATATTTTTAGATCTTTCATCATTTTGTCATGTACAATATATATATATAATAGAGATATTATAGTTAGTGATAATTTACTAGAAATAGAAAGAATAAAATTTATAGCTAAATTAATAATAATATATAAATGGTAATTTATTTTCAATTTATTTAAATGAGATGTTTTATTTTGATTTAATAGACTATTTTACATAATTGATATAAGAGCAACGCACTCTCTTCAGGCTCTTTAAATTTCGGATAGAAGGTGTTACATTTTAGTTGAACCAATGTTACATTTTAGTTGAACCTTTCTCCTGCACATTGATATTTTATGCCCAAATCTCTCCAAATACCCCAAAGACACCAAAGTTTGAGATGAAGAGGTTAAAAGAGTTAAGGGTGTTGAGCAATAACACCAACGAGAGAAACTTCAGGGAATCAAGCTCTCCTTCACAAATCACCTTCAAAATAGGTTAGTTAGCCTTTTTTAACTTGTTTAGGGATATATGGTTGAAAATTATGACATGTATGAAGAATTAGACAATGTTTAAGAAAAGTTGATGAAAGTTACAAGTTTCAAGTTAGAACTCGATCAGTGATGAAAATGGATGTATGCATGTTCTTAGTTGATCAAATGAGTTGTAATGCATGAGTTGAAGTTAGCAAACACCAAATCGGTCATTGCATGTGTGTTTTGACAATAGGTTTGAGGTTTTGATGGAAATGTAAAGGAATGTTGAGGATGTTGATGATGAACTAAAAAATGTAGGAAATGGAGATGTTAAAAATGCAATATAGGTATTATAATAATGTTATTAAGATTAAATGTTGATGAATAATGTTGTTTTAGGTGTTTCCTAGTGCAAACATGCTTGAAAATGAATAGAGATGGATTGGAAACACCAAGAAGCAGGTTTTGACCTTCTTGGTAAAATTTAATTTTTGGTGACCGGCACGATAATCTAGTCACCATAAAACTAGCTTTAGTACTGAGTCATATAAATGACCGAAGGTAAAATCCAAGGCATTATGTGACTCAGAAAAAGATAAAAGAGTAGATAAATGAGTAATGAATAAAGTAAAATGATGTAGTCGAGACATTTGGTTGACTTAGTTAACAAAATGACTCAGAAAGGGGGATTATGAAGGTAGCCAAGAGGTGCTACTGAGCATTTTCCCAACTAGAAAAAAGATAAAGGAATGATGTGATTCAAGAATTTGGTTGACTAGGTCAACGAAATGACTCGGTAGTTGATGGATGTAAGCGAGGCATCATACGTCTAAGTAAGGAAAGATAGTATCGAATGATAATGTCACTCGATACAGAGTTATAGTTTGGTATTGAGGAATCCAATTAAGGCATCACTCGGCTAAGTAGGAAAATGACTCAAAAACTACAGGAGAGTGATGGATATCACTTGGTTTCCAAGTGATGTACCTAGGATAATCAGACAATAACTCATAAATAAAGCAATGATGTATAGGAAGTATAGGAATGAGTACTGGAGTATATAAAGGGTGTATATATATGTATTGTCTTTAATCCAAAGTTCATCAATGTGGAACTGGACTTAAGGAATCAGAGGTAGCAATAGATTAGATTATTGTGAAGACACAATTTTCCAGGTGAGTATATGTTAAACACTTTTATATGTATGACACATAAATTGTTTTATGGCATATGCATGCATCATAATGTTTAGGTTTCTTGCATTAGCGCCATAGGTTATGTTGCGTTGCATATATATTATGTGATATGTATGACTCGGTGAGTACTGGATGAACCATACACTTCAATGATATGATGAATTGATGGAAATGAAAGGTAATGTATGAGTGACCAAGTTGGACGAAAAAAGCTACTTGGCACCAGTATATGGTAAGACAAAAATGGTTGAAAGGAGCTTTTTGTCGCTATACTTAATAGTAGATGTTGGTCTGAGGGTATGCCTGGCTACCCAGATCATTGGCTTGAGGGTTTGCTTCGGCTGCCGAGTGTAATGTTAATGAAGTCTTGAGAAGTTATTTCAGCAACCATGCACCAAAGTCTATAGGGACAGATTCACCTTACTTGCAAAGTTCCGTGAAATGTTTGTCTATGATGCATTGCATTAGCATGAAAAATGAATGCTTTTATGTATGTTTTCTCTACTCACGAAGCTATTTCAAAATAGCTCACACCCTATTTTATGCCTATCCCCTCTCCCCTCTCCCTTCACCCATTTTCACAAGATCAAGATGATGACTTAGAATGAGGGTTCTAGACTGAATATGTATAGCTACTACTTCCCTAGATGAAGCAATGTAATAGAACATGTAATATGAGGAACATATCTATCTATGACTCAATATAGCAATGTATTATCACTATATGATAAAGAATTTATATTCTTTTATATATTTCCTTATGCCATGATATATATGTACTACATTCATAGTATGGATGTTATAAAATGTACATGTAAATTGTATGTATGCAGTAGTGAGAATGAATGGAAGTATATGAACGAATGGAAGTATATGAACGAAATCGTAATGAACGATAATATGAAGAAATGTAATGTAAGAAATGAAAGGAAAAAGCAAAAAAATTATGATGCATAAATGATGTAAGATGACATATAGGCTTGTTAGGGTTGCAGTTACTTTTGGGTGGTCAGAATTCTAACACCGGTAATGGTCCGGTACGACTGGTTGTTACAGAGTGGTACCAGAGCTTAAGGTTCATATGATTAGACCTATGAGTAAAAGAATGATGTCTATAGGATGTTAAGGGCAAGCAACATAGGATGTCCAATAGGCAGTCTAAGTAAAGTATGAAATGTATAGGTCATGTACTATGAATGCTTAAGTACATGATATGATATGATAAGTATGTTGCATGTACTGTAATGTAAAAGTACATGAAATTTTATGTGATGAATGTGAGTTCATGTGGAAACATGTGAACTTTATTTAATGATGACCTGCTTATATTCTTATCAAACTTGAAAATGATAGGATTAAGGAGATATGCTCATTTGACATGAGCTCCTCTCGAGAATGAGGGAATGGAGAATGCCCTAGTCACCTGTAGAGTGAGGCGTAGGGTGAGTGGTAGCTCAAGGGGCAAGTCATCAAGGGGTCCCCGGAGATCCATTGACGTATGTAAAGAAAACACTAAGTCTGCAAGGAGGTCTGTAGGGGATCCTCTAGCAGCTAATGAAAAAGAACAACAAAGAAGAGATGTAAGTTTAGGAATGGGTATGAAAGGTTATAACAGGGGTTGTGGGGATGCTACCAAGCCATAGTATGCACCTTCTCAATCAAAACACAGCCATGGGACTGGTTATGGGTACTTGGCGAGTGATAGGTCAAAGTACCCGAGTCAAATGGCTTTCCCTCCATTCATGCCTTACCCACCTACTACCCACAGTATCCCACCTACCCTATGTATCCATAGTATCCCAGATACCGAAGGCTTATGCTAATGCCTTAGAACCCAACTCCCTCAGCTCCTTAAGCTACTACTGAGCCAACAGCCTCAGAACCTAAGTCATCTGGAGTTAGGCCGAATAGTAGGGGAAAGCAAAGATGACTTATTACCTCAAATTGGATGCACCCAAGTACAAAGAAGGGGATGATCTATTTGAATATATAAAGGTAGTGAGCGTACTTGTAACAACCCATTCTACCGATTGTTGCTAGCGTTAGAATTTCGACAACCCAAAGGTGACCAAAACCCTAATACACCGTAAACATAACATGGCATAGCATTTTCTTTTCATTAACATAACTTCAAACATTAACTTAAACATCCATTAACATAACAATAATCTCATGCAATAGGAGGATTTAGGTACAATATAAACTTAAGGAATAATTAAATCCCTAGTATATGTGTCTTACATATACATGTACACATCATCGTAAAAAAAACATAATAAAGTACCTTAATCCAAACATAAAACTTTGTATACATGAGATTAATAAAACATAGTTTTTGACATGATTCTTAACATTAAACATAATACATTTTAAAGACATAACTACATCATATTGACCAATTTGGACTACTTTGTGTTTTTTCGATACATGAATAAGGGATGGGATAGGAGGACATAAAATGGGTATGCTATTGAAATAGCTTAGTGAGTAGATATATAAAACATATATCATAAAAATAATATTTCGCGCACGTGTAAATGTAACACCTTCAAACATTTCATCTTAGATAATATTGTCACCAAGATCCCTGAGTAGTTTCAGTTGGCATAACTGTCTTTTGAGAACTACCCAAAACATAAATATGTACCCAGAAGCTTTTTTTGACCATCTAGGACTTACCATATCATAAACATAATGTAAATATCCCTTGGAATGTCCCAACTAATAAGTGTTACTTTTGAGGGATAGTCCGTGGTACATCCCAAAGACATGTCGAATGGAATACATAAAACGTATTTGAGGGACATTCCTAGGGATATAGTCTGTGGGTTAAAAACGAAAACATACGGGATCATAGGTCATCCAACATCACCTTTCACATATCATGAAACAATGTAATTTAACGTATCTCGTGTTCTAAAGCAAACATCCTAACATATTTGTGATGCATGAACATGCCATAAACATTTCATTTTTTTGTATCGTAAAACATTTAGTTAGTGTCCACTCACCTAGAGACTAACGTGTTGACGAATCCCTAGTTCATCACTGATGTCCCTAAATTTTAGGGTCTAATCCTATAGCTCTTATTTCATATTATAGACTAAATATAAACTTTAAACATACTTAAAACAACCCCATAAACCCCAATTCACATAGCATAACATAATATAGAAACATCCAAGTAACTTAGGTTAAAATATCTTGTCAAAAGACTTAGGGGGCATTTTTAGTGGCCGTCATCCTTGGGTTTTGACAGTGACTAAAATTTCAGTTCTTGCATGTTTAACATGCCAAAACCTATCAAAAACTCATTTAAACACTTTTATAACATTCGTTCACCATCCATTTACTTCTAATAACATCAATAAACATCATATGCAACCTAAAACTCTTCAATTTCATGCCTTTCATAATATTTCTATAAATTTTTACTTGATTACTTTCATTTGATTAGACATGCAATAACATTGCACGATCATTTCTTGTCCTAAATATAGTCCTAACTTATTTTAACATTATAATAGTCCTTCTTAAGCATTATTCAACTAAATTCACCATAACTTTGAAGTTTTCTTTACTTTTGAATAAATTTTTATTTTACTTCTTTGCATGCATTAGATTTTTACTAATTAAAACAAATACATGAATTTCTAACTTGATTTGGAGGCAAAACTTGGCTAGAAACTTTGGATTTACTCTTTCCTACTTGAGCTTCCTTTCCAACTTTATTTTGCTTCTTCAACTCTTTAAGTTTTTCTTTAATTTCAATTTCTTCCACTTTAGATTTGAAGTTGTTTCTTTGATCTGGAGGAGTATAAGATTTTCTTAAATCTTAGGAAGAGTTGAGAGGAATTCACTTTTTGTTAAAAGATTTGCTTTAACCGGTTGCCTCAACTATTTATATTAGCGGTGGCCAATTGGTTTCAACAGCCGAACTTTAGGTTTGGCAGCCGAACTTGGTCTTCTAGGCCTCTCTAGCAAAACTTTCATTTTAACCATTCCTTCTTTTCTAGCTTCTCATTTTGGTCCTTGAAATTTTCATTTTAGTCCCTAAACTTTTATAACTTGTCATTTTAATCCCCAAGCACTATTCTGGCTCAATTTTCAAATAGTATAAGTATTTCGGTTAGGAATTTAGAATCCAACATCGTAAAAGTGTCGGGTGTTACAGTAATCACTAATGAGCTAGAGGTGAGTGATAATCGAGCCATTCATATGGCAGGGTTTACATTAAAGTGTAAGAAGGCTAAGGAATGCTTGAAGACCTACATAGAGCCTAGAGTAGGCGATTTATCTTAGTAATAGTTAACTAATGAGTTTATTGAATGGGCATTTTCTAATAGCTCGAGGGAGTTAAAAATGATAAGAGTTTAAATAGTTAAGGTAGACAAATGAAATGAATGTAGATGAGTTCACGGATAAGTTCATAGACCTACTACAATATGTTTGTCATGCTTATGATACCGAAAATAAAAGGGTGAGATGGTATTTGATGAGGCTGAACAATAGGTATTCCTCACTCATCCTGGCGATCAAAAGGGAAAGGTTCCATTCACCTGTGGATGCAGCCTAAAAGATGGAAGCGAGCGCTATCATTGGAGGAGTGATAACACCTTGGTCAACCAGGATCAAGTCATTTGCAATGCCTCGAGTGACTGATGCTAGGAGGTTTGACTTCACATCTCGCCACCCAAACACCAAATGATAAGAAGGGTGATAAGTTAACCAGGAAGTTGAAAAAGAATAAGTTCTGGAAGAAGCTGAAATAGAGGTTAGCCAAGGGCAGTGGATTGATCCACGGAAAAAGATATAATAAATAAATAAAGAAAGCATGAATAATTATCGGCAAGTATACCAGATCGGATCAAGTAATATAGTTGGAGAAGAGTATCGAACCTCGAGGATTAATTAATTAATAGGCCTATATCAATTTCTATTATTATTTAGGTAATAATATATGATGAGAAAAATGTGAAATAATATTAAACGTGTTAAAAGAGAGTTAAAATTGAATGAAAATAATATGGGGAAAATAGAATCCACCCTAACTATCCTAATCAAATTGCTTTCATGTTATAGTAGCTTAGTGGAATTTCATAAGAACTTGACAAACCTTAAATCTTTTTCAATTTTAAAGTATAAAAACCCCAATTTAAGTTAATAGGTCTCGCTAATTAAATTTAATGACGATTCAAAAGTACAATCATCAATTTTCCAATTAAATGATTGTCTAGTGCCTTTAAAATAATTTTTTCTAATCCCTTAGCGAAAAATTAATTAAAAATATTGTTTAAACACTAATGTCAAGTTCTGATAAAATTAAATAACGCTGCTCCTACATAAGTTATTAACTCTTATATGGGAGTTCCTAACAAATCTTGATTTCCTTGTCGAGTTATTTTAGATCTCTATAAACTGAATTCAATTATCGACTCAAATTTATAGTAGAAATGCCCATACGAAAAATTCCACATAATCAACTATGAACACAATGATCATTTTGGTAAATTAGGGCTTCATTGTATTTCCCATAAAAAGAACTTAAAAAATGTTGATGTTAAATGCAGAGAAAAAATTTAAATGTGCAAGTGAAATGAGATATTTATTAGAAAATAAAAATTGCATAAAGGAAATTAATATAAGTAAAACAAGTATTGTAATCTTCCTTGAATTTGTTGAATAATTAAGCTTCAATAGTTCAAACTAGTTTCCAAAATTCTTGAATAAATTAGAAGTTGCGATAACAATGGAAACATAAAATAAATTCCTACAGTTCCCTAAGGGAATTCTAAAAGAGAAAATAAGAATGTTACAAGAAGAAGAATTGAATGAGAGATGGAGTGAATTAACCCAAAGCTCATACCAAGGCCTTTTATAGAGTTTAGAGAGGAGAGAGATGAATTTGATCTTATGAGCAAATCTCT
>CAOGCB010197592.1:0-15686 GCA_948266635.1 Cnidoscolus chayamansa | reverse complement strand
GAAAGCTTGCACAGTCCAAGCAGCAGAAAGCTCCCCCTCGAGACTACCCATCAACTCCATCATCTGTCACAATAAACCGTCAGGAACCTGCAATGGAGCAAACGGTTAGTTTTGTTCCTACAATCATAATGCAAAATATTTATACTATTTTTCTCCCCAAATGACCATTTTGCCCTTCCCTTCACTTATTAACCCTTGTCTTCCCTTTTCAACTCTATTTAATATCTAATTTACCTTTAATTCATTTACTCAATTAAATTCACTCATTTGTGGCCCTACACTCGAATCGCCTCGGTTTCCGGGCCAACCATCATATAATGAAATGCATGATACTACCCGGCCCACCGGTCGGATGTTACAAGTTTAACACTAACCTACTTAGCATTAAAACTTTTAATTTATAAATGAAAATAGCACTTTAAAATATTCTTAGTAAGTGGGAATACATTTTCAAAATAACCTACATAAAGTGGTTAAAAATGTAAAGCAAGTTTAACCTGTAAACCTATAAAGGGTAAAACAGACAATGTAATATGTGTACTTTTGTACACAAGGAAAAAAGTGAAATTTCCTAAAACTAGCTTAAAAAATACATGAAATGAACTTGAATAATATAAAAATATAGTTTATTTGGTCAATATATGAATAATGAAAGAAAGGTGCAAAATTGAAATGGAAAAGCTAGAAGTAGGTTAATGTATAATTTTGAAAAGTTTAACAACAATTTTCAATCCTAGCCATCCAAATTGTTGTACCTCTTCATCATAGCCATCCATATATCTTGAAAGAGATCTAAATGGTATAAAAAGGATGATAAGGCAGCCATTTTTACCCATTTCTTCATATGGCAGAATTACATTCCGCCATGTCCACCACTGGCAATTCTTCATCAAGCTTGCAAACCTCTAATTTCCATAAGGTTTTCATTTGATTAGATGTTGAAGTTAGAACCAAGATAGAGTGTTGTTTAGGTGGTTGCAATACATAGTTTATTTGTTTTATATTTTCTTTTTTAATTGATTTGGTTTTGATTTAATTTATTTGGAAGGTTGAATAACACCTTAAGGTTTTTGAATATGTGATTAGAATATAAAATTTAATGGTGGAAGTTTTGATTCAAGTTGAACTAAAGTTGAACACAAGCAAAATTTTAAAAGTAAAAATACTAGTTTGTGTACTGGTTTATGGCCAAATTGTGTGACATGGGAGGGGAAATTTAAGCTTTAAATAAATTTTAAATTTAAAAACAAAATTTAGGTGTTGCCTAAGTACGTGTGTGCATTTGTGTATATGTACATGGATGTTTGGATTTGATAATTTATTTTGCCCATGGATGGTATTAAAAACATTATATTTTAAGTCTATAAATGTGTAAAAAAAATAGTTTCAAGTTAGAATAACTATGGCTAGACATAAATGAAAGTAAACCTAAGTAGTGTGTCAAGTACGTGTAAACAAAATGCACCAAGGTGTGAGCAGAAATTTTAAGTTGTGTTGGCAATTTTATGTGCATGCAAACATGGTTAAATTATGGTAAATGTTTCTTTCTTAGATGTATATTTATCTTAAGTTTTAGTTAAAAATTATTGGCATGTCAAATGGTGTTGAAATATTGACTAAATAGGGTAAAAATTCAAGTTTGCACGGATTTTTGCCTATGTGCCCATCTATTGTCATGTTGTTGCTCCATTTTGTGTGTGACCATATATTTAATGTTCTTACATGTTTTATGATTGAATGATTAGCAAAAGTGACCTATAATTGATATAAAATAGTTACGACCAATATGGTAATTATTGAAAAACGTGCTAGCAAGATTGGGCATGAAAAGTGCAATTTGTGATTAATCTTACAACTTCTTTGTTCTTTTTCGAAATCCTTGACCTTTGTACATTTTCCATCCAAAATGTACCTATTTCATTCAAGCTTTGGAGATCTTGAGTTTCTAGGTTTTCTATCGATTACGAGAAAAATGTGAACATGTAAACTCTTCCCCAACCGAGCTACCCTTCAATTTATAAATCGAGTTGGCAACCTAGTGTAATACCCTGCTTGAGCCGACTGCTACTGGCATTAGAATTTCGACTACCCAAAGGTGACTGAAACCCTAACAAGCCATCAACATAACATAAACATGACATCATCATTAACATAAATCTCATGTATTTATAGAATTTAGGTACAATATAAAATTTAAGGAATAATTAAATTCCTAGTATAGGTGTCTTGCTTATACTTGTACACATCATCATTATAAATATGAACATAAGTACCAAAATTCCAAATGAACATTTAGAATACATGAGACCATAAAGATATATTCTTTAACAGGGTGCATTTTACATAACCTAGGGGCAACATACATAAACTATATCATAGTATCACGTTTGAGCTACCTAACATTTTCTGGTACGTTCTACATACCTGTGTAAAAATGGGATGGGAATCGAGGATAAGATAAGAGGACAAAATTTGAAATAGCTTTGTGATAAAAAAAAAACATAACATAAAAATATTACTTTTATGCTCATGTACATGCAACATAGTCAAACATTTCACATTAAATAATATTGTTACCAAGATCCCAGGGTAGGTTCCAGTTGGCAAAACCATCTTTCCAAAACCACCCAAAACATAAATATGTGCCTAAAAGCTCCTTTTGACCATCTGGATCTTACCATATCGTAAATATAAACATAGATATCCTCTGGAATGTTCCAACCTCATCTGTGTTACTTCGGTGGGACGGTCTGTGGTACCTCCCGAAGGACATGCCAAAACAGACATACATACATATCTGAGGGACATTCCTAGAGATATCATCCATGGTCATCATAAACATAACATATGGGATCGAGGATCGTCTAATATTACCTTTCATATATCATGGAATCAATGTAATGTAACATATCTCATGATCTAATGCAAAACAATCTGTAATAGCCATGATGCATGAGCATGCCATAAATATTTATTTTTGTATCATAAAATATTTAGTAAGTATCCACTTACCTGGAAACTTAGTAGTGCTTGGCGAATACTGAGTTCGTCACTTGTGTCCCTAAGTTTCAAGGTTTGATCCTGTATTCTGATCTTTAGATTAGAGACTCATCATAGACCTTAAAACATCCCATAAACCCTCCATAGAACATAGCATAAACATATCATGATCATTCCCAAGTGATTTAGGTTAAAATTGTTGGGCAAAGGACTTTCGGCATCAGGTTTGGCGGTTGAAGGTCCTTTGTACAGAGACAAAAGTCCCTCTTTCAGCATAGGGTTCGGCTACCACAAGCCACCTGTGCCACAAGTTTCGACGGCCAAAGTTGGATTTTCTCTTTCCCTAATTAGCTGCTTCCAGTATCAGCAGCCTAAACTTCACTTTAGGCCACCGACTTGGGTTCTAACAGTGACCAAAACCTTTGATTATTGCATGATTTTCATGCCAAAAACTACAAACTTAATTTGATTTACTTCTAAACATTCAATTTCAACATTATCAACTCAACTACCGTCAATCAAGCAACATACAAACATAATTTCATAATTTTCATACATGAACATTTTGATATCTTCAATTATTGTACATGCATTTCATCTTGAGCATTCTAATTCATTTCTAACATCATTGAACACACTTTTACAGGCATTCATTCCCTTTCATTTGTTCGTCAATTGGTCATTTTGCCATTTTTCTGAAAATCTTTTAGTTTAACCTAATTCCTCTTTGAATGTCCCATTTAAGTCCATACTTCATCATTTTAGGCACAACTAACCTGGATTTGAAGATCTCAAGCTAGATGGATTCGAATTAAACCTCCTCCAACACTTTGATAGATCTTCCTTTCAAGCTTTTTGTTCAACCAGTTTCCTCCTCCATAATCCTTTCGATTCTTGCTTAATTTTTCTTTTAAACTTGCTGCAATTCCTCTTAGGTTTTAGTGTTTGTATTTTCTGTAAAGTTGAGAGATTAAGAGCATCTGTGAAATTGCCAAAAAATCCTCCCTTTGGTCGGTTGCCTCCACTATTTATAGTGAAGGTGGCAAACATGGGTTCGACGACTGAACTTCTTATCCAGCGACTTAACCTGACTTCTCAGGTTAGCCCCAACCCTTTTTCACTTGAATCCCTTAACTTTTCCTTCTTTTCATTTTCATCCTTGAAATTTATATTTTAGTCCTTTAAGTCTTTTAACTTAACATTTTAGTCACTAATCACAATTCTGGCCAAGTTTCCAAATATTCGGATCGAAAAATAAAAAAATTTGACATTGGAAAAGTGTTGAGTGTTACATACTTCCCTTTTAAGAACATTTGTCCCCAAATATTCACTATACATACATATATACATAAAACATAGATAGATCATAACAGTACCTCCTATAGACATAACATAGTGCTTTTACATTGTTTTCATTATATACAGGGGAAGTACTTTTTATTCTAACTCTCAATGGTGAAACAGGTGAGGGTACTGCTGAACCATGGATTCCCTAGTTTATCAGGTCCATTCCTTAATATTAAGGTGGTTCCACAGTACATTAACCATAGGTATCTTCTTGTTTTATAATCTCTTGATCTGTATGTCCAGAATCCTCACAAGTTACTCTACATAGGTGAGATTCTCTGCAATCTCAAACTCTGGTTCTCTAAGAACATTGGTAGGATCTGACAAATGCTTTCTCAACATAGGTACATGGAAAACGGGATGAATCCACTCCAAGGAAGAAGGTAAATCTAGCATGTAGGTGACATCACTCAACTTCTATATTATGTCATAGGGTCTAATGTATCTAGGAGCCAACTTACCCTTCTTTCCAAAAGAAACTACCACTTTCATAGGAGATACCTTCAATAATACTATGTCCCCCTCTTGGAACACTATATGTTTCCATCTGACATCTGCATAACTCTTCTACCTACTAATTATGGTCCTCATTCTCTCCCTAATTATGGGAATCACCTTGTTGGTGACTTTTATAATTTCAGGTCCAGTTAATGTACATTCTCCAACCTCTTCCCAACATATAGGAGATCTACACTTCCTTCTACACAAAGTCTCATACACAGCCATTCCGATGCTCGAATGGTAGTTATTGTTGTAAGCAAACTCCACCAATGGTAGATGTTGCTTGCAAGAACCTCCAAAATCCAGCACATACATCCAAAGCATATCTTCTATTGTATGAATGGTTCTCTCAGACTGTCCATCTATCTATGGACGGAAGGTCGTGCTAAAATCTAGTCGTGTTCCCATAGCACTCTACAAACTTCTCCAAAACGTCAGGTAAATTAGGGTCCTCTATTAGAAACTATAGATATCGGTGCACCGTGCAATATGATGATCTCCTCCATATACATTTGTGTCAATCTGTCTACGGAGTATGTAGTTCTAATAGGTAAGAAGTGCGCCGACTTCGTGAGTCTGTCAACTATAACGCATATGGAGTTACACCTATTGGAACTAACTGGTAATCCCATAATAAAATCTATAGAGATGTGCTTCCACTTCCACTCTAGAATCAATAGTGGGTTCAACATCCCTGTTGGCTTCTAGTGCTCCAACTTAACCCTCTAGCACACCTCACATAATGATACGAACATGTCAATCTCCCTCTTCATTGCAAGCCACCAATAAACTTTCTTTAGATCTTGATACATTTCTTGTGGCCCCAGGGTGAACGCTATAATGAGCATCATGTGTTTCACTTATAATGTTCCCCTTAAGTGCGACATCATCTGGCACACATAGTCGGTTTCCAAATCGGAGAATACCTTAGATGTCAAATTTGAACACATCATTTTTCTCCATTCTGTACTGACCTAGCAATTCTGACCAACTCTGGGTCTTCATATTGTTTCTGAGCCACCTACTCAAGAAACACTAGAGTCACTTTCATATGTGCCACTAAGGCTCTATTCTCTGTTATCTCCAATCGAAGCTCATCGCTGATTAGTCTATAAAACTCTATAACCATTGGTCGTCGTACTATAGTGATGTGAGATAGACTAATCTATGATTTTCGACTAAGGGCATCGATAACTACAATTGCTTTGCTCAGATGGTACTGTATTCTACAATCGTAATTACTAAGCAGCTCTACCCATCGTCTTTATCTAATATTCAACTCCTTCTGAGTCAGAATGTACTAGAGACTCTTGTGATCTGTAAAGATCTCATATCTGACCCTATAAAGATAGTGTCTTCACATCTTCAATGCAAATATCACTGTAGCCATCTCCACATCATGAGTCGAGTAGTTCTTCTCATGCTTCTTCAGTTATCTCGATGCATATGATATGACTCTATTGTTTTGCATCATAACACACCTTAATCCCACTCTGGATGCATCACAATATAAGGTGAAGTCTTCACTTGTCTTTAGCAAAGCTAACACAGGTGTTGTGGTCAACTTCCTCTTTAGCTTCTTAAAACTCTCTTCACATGCATCGGTCCAATCAAACCTCTGGTTCTTCTATGTCAATTGTGTCATCGAAGCAACTATCTTGGAGAAATCTTGCACGAATCTCCTGTAGTAGCCATCCAAACCCAGAAAACTCCTTATCACTATAACTATAGTAAGTGTAGGCCAATCTGCTACTGCCTCTACTTTCTTAGGGTCCACCTCGATTCCATGTTCGGACACCACATGGCCTAAGAAAGATATACTGCTCAACTAAAACTCACACTTCAAAAACTTCACGTATAGTCGGTGCTCTCTCAGTGTCTGTAGAACTAGTATGAAGTGTCGGGCATGCTCCTCTGTGTTTCTAGAATACACCAGGATATCGTTAATGAAGACTATCACAAAGTGATTCAGGAAATATCTAAAAACTTTGTTCATGAGATCCTTAAATGCAATTTGAGCATTAGTTAATCTGAACGACATTACAAAGAACTCAACTTCATATGGAATGCAGTCTTGGATATATCACTCTCTTTGATCAGTAATTAATGGTAGCCCAATCTCAAGTCTATCTTGGAGAAGTAACTAGCTACTACTAACTAGTCGAACAAATCATCAATTCTCAGCAATGGATATTGTTCTTCATGATGACCTTTTTCAATTGTCTGTAATCTATACAGAGCCTCATAGTTTCATCCTTCTTTCTTACAAATAGTATAGGTGCACCTCATGGTGATGTACTTGGTCTGATGAAACCCTTGTCAATTAATTCTTGTAAATATGTCTTTAACTCTTTCAATTCTATGAGAGACATCCTATAAGGCAGGATAGAAATGGGTCTGATACCCAGTAATAGTTATATCTTGAACTCTGTCTCTCTGTCAGTGGCAAACCTGCAAGGTCTGCAGGGAATACATCGAGGAACTCCCTCATATTGGCACTGACTCTAATTCCCTCAAACTCCGATCTGTTGTCCTAACATAAGCTATAAATCCTTAGCACCCCTTCCTAAGAAATCTATGCGCTTGCATAGAAGATATCAAACCAGTAGGCATACCTATGCTGTCCTCCTGAAATGTGACGTATGACCCATCATGTCCTCTAAACCTAACTACCTTGTTCCTACAGTCTAGGTAGCATAATGTAGTGATAGCCAGTCCATACATAGTATGACGTTGAAATCTATCAAGTCAAACACCACTAGGTCTACTAGAAGGCACCTACCTTCAATAAAGACTGGACAACACTGACAACTCATCTCTGCCAATGTCGGATCACATCTGGGTCCACTAACCCTTAATGGACACTCTATTAGAGCAGCAATCAACTTGATATTGCTCACTACCCTCGATGATATAAACATTCTTAGGGATAACATTTGTGGTCATCATAAACATAACATATGGAATCGAGGGTCATCCAATATTACCTTTCACATATCATGGAATCAATGCAATGCAATAAATCTTGTGATTTAATGCAAAACAATGTGTGATAGCCATGATGCATGAGCATGTCGTAAACATTCATTTCTTTATCATAAAAGATTTTTAGTAAGTATCCACTCACCTGGAAATTTAGTCGTGCTTAACGAATCCTCAGTTCATCACTAGTGTCCCTAAGTTTCAGGGTCCGATCCCGTATTTCAGACTTTGGATTAGAGACTCATCATAGACCTTAAAACATACTTAAAACATCCCATAAACCCCCATAGAACATAGCCTAAATATATCACGATCATTCCCTAGCAATTTAGGTTATATTTATTGGGCAAAGGACTTTCAGCGGCAGATTCGGCATCCGAAGGTCCTTTGTACAAAGATGAAATTCCCTCTTTCAGCAGCAGGGTTCGGTCGCCACAAGCCCCTTATGCCACCAGTTTCGGCAGCCAAAAGTCCACCTTCGACAACCAAAGTTGGATTTTCTCTTTCCTTAGTGAGTTGCTTTTAGTTTCAGCAGCCTAAACTCTATTTTAGGCCGCTGAATCTAGGTTTTGGCAGCATTATCAACTTAACTAACCACAATCAAGCAACATGCAAACATAATTTCATAATTTCATACATTTTCACAATCTCCCCTTCAAGCTTTTTGTTTAAACACTTTCCTCGTCCTCAATCTTTTTAATTGTTGCTTAATTTTATTTTAAATTTGTTCAATTCCTCTTAGGTTTTAGCGTTTGTATTCTCTGTAAAGTTGAGAGATTGAGAGCATCTATCGAATTGCAAAAAATCCTCCATTTGGTTGGCTGCCTCTACTATTTATAGTGGAGGTGGCAAAAATGAATTCAACATCCGAACCTAACTTCTTAAGTTAGCCCTAGCCATTTTTCACTTGAATCCCTCAACTTTTCTTTCTTTTCATTTTTGCTCTTAAAATTTTCATTTTAGTCCTTTAAGTCTTTTAAATTAACATTTTAGTTCTTAATCACAATTCTGGCCCATTTTCAAATGGTCCATGAATATTTTGGTCGAAAACTCAAAGATCTAATGTCAGAAAAGTGTCGAGTGTTACAAGTAGTTTCGACGGCCAAACCTTGCTTTGCATGTAACCCTAGCCGAACTTCCACTTTGGTCTTTCACTTCTTTCAAATTTGCATTTACACCCTTAAAACTTTTATTTTGTTACATTTTTAACTCTTAAACTCTTTCAAATTTACATTTTGAACTGTAATCACTATTTTTGTTATCATTCAAGCTAAAATTTAACTTACTTTAAAACTGATCTTTCTTGATTCAAAGATATGTTCTGAAAGTTTGTTTTGAAAATTCTTTATGAATGAGACAGTTTCTTTGGCAAATAAAAAAGCTCACTTCTCTTACATGTTTTTGCCTATCTTGACTTGTCTTCATTTCTTCTTGCCTTGACCTTCATGTCATCCATTTATCTTCTTCTTCCTCTTTAGTTCTTGCTTGTTAATGCATTCTGAGATACTTGAGTAATTGTTAACCTGTTTCATTTAGTTTTGTAATCATCAAAATTAGTTTTCTCCTTATGGGGCCAACATTAACGAATTCATTTGTTAGGTTGATGCCATTATATGATATGGAAGCACACCAATGGCACAACTGATCTCTATATATCCCTTCCATTTGTACAAAAAATGAGTAAATTGTCTTGAATTGTCAAATATGGCCCCATAGCATTTGTACGAAAGTCATAACATATTGAATATAAGAACAATAGTTTTTATTATTACAAAGACATCAAATTAAATATATATTACTTGATGGGTTCGTTGTTGATCTAATTGTACCTATAGAACTCTTAATAAATGCAGGGAGCATGTTCGATGCATAATGAAGTTCTCCACCTATTAAAACAACATGAAATATTGAATTACATATAATAACATCAACAATACTTAGTTTAAAAAATGAACTTGTAAGAATATATGAATCCGTATTGTTTGTCTGGAAGTATTGGTTGTGGTGTGCGAATATATGGAGATATTGAATTACATGTAATAACATCAATGCTTCATACTGATGTACTTGTTGAATTGTCAAAAGTTTGGAATTTAATTGGTCGGGTTGCATGTAATATGCCATGTTTGCACTTGTTATACTACATTTACAAAATATCAAGAGGTTAATTTCTTTTTCATTTATAACTTTGTTTAGATTTCATATGAATCATACACATTTGACATATATATTGTCTCCATTCAATGATGATTATATTTATGTTCAACATTCAGATAGGAAAAAATATTATACAGGATGGACATATTATTTAACTGAATTTAAATGTTTGATTGATGACTTATGGTCACTTGGTACGCCTATTGTTAACCAAAGATCTCTAATAAAGAGAAGACGTAACAAGTGAAAGTATGAAATTATTGTGTTGCATATTTGATGTAAGCATAGCTCACATAAAGTCAGATGAGCTGGTACTTCCACAAGGGCCGATTACAAAGTTGAGAGCAAAGAAGTTGAAAGAAGCTCTTAATGGATTCAAGAAGCCATATGTGGAGACCTTACAAGTTTACATGGGAGATGGAGAACAAAGTGTCGATCATCATTCACTGAAACTAGATTTGGTTTCCGATAATGTATTTTCATTGGTTTTCTTTAACTTGATATGTTGTCACCTTTAGGAAACTTTTGTTTTTTATGTTTTAGGAAACTTTCATATTTTTGGTAGTTTAGGCCATAGGTTGAGGCTTAATCTAACTATTCTGAATAGTTGGATTAAAATAGCCATTTGAGGTTTAGTTATTATTTATTAGGCTTTGAATAAGGTTTATAAGTAGTAAACTAAGCTACATAGGCTTGGAAGCCCATCTTGGGCTTAAAATTATAAGTCAAATTCGTCCAACTTGAAGGGCTAGGGTTAGGGGTACTCTTGTCTTTAAATTATGCATTATTTAGGTTATAAAAAGGTGGAAGCCACATATATTTTGGATATGAATGAATAAAAAATCAGATTGTCTTCTTTTTCAAGAGGAGTTCTTGAGATATCAAATTGGAGTTCTAAGTTCACGCTTGGTTCTCTTTATTGCACGACGAATAAGGTTAGTATGCTTTGTGTGATTCTTGTTCTGTGCGTGTTTTTCAATCAATCCATCATAAGTGTTGTTAGTTGTGATTCAATTAAGGGTCCTTTAGATTGGGGAATTGTGATCTGTTCTAGATTTCATACTAGGGTATGTGTCGTTTTAGTCTCCTATATGCTGGGGTTCCGCATCAATTGGTATCAGAGCTAGAATTAGGGATAATTTCTTAACTATCCTTTATTTTCTTGCTTTCTATTTTGTTGAGCAATATAAACTTAATTCTACCTATTCCTTTTGGTTCATATATCTCCAAATAAAAAAATTAAAAAAAAAAAAAAAGAAAACAACTCATTATTTTTCGTTTTCCTAGTTTGAACAATACGCCAATTTCATTTCTTTTGCCCATATCTCTCTCTATACAACTCCGATTTTGATGATTTAAAATTTATTGGATTCGTGAGAAAAAGTACTACAACTTGATAGAAGACAATAAATCCAAATTCGATTGGAAAAATAGTTGAAACTAGGGTTGAAATTTTTTATCCAGAATATAGATATATTGTTACTTGCTTGGAAATTCTTTGTTCTGCTTCGGAATTGATTGTTATTACCTATATTTAATCCTCGCTGTTCTATTAAGTATATTGCTACCATGATACTTTTCCCATGTGTTCTAAAACACATGTTTATCGATTTCTAGAACAGAATCGGGGTTAGTTTCTTAAGGCGGTGAATACTTTCTATTTGCTGTCTAAAATATGTTTTTTGTGTACTTGCTTTGGTTTATTCTTATTGAGTCAATATTACATACGTTTAACCTAGGTTTGCATACTTAGGGAGAACTTCGTGTTTAGCACATCGGTCTCGTAAATTTTTTTTTTCTAATCTCAGTTTATCACTTTGGTGTCTTTATTTTTCTTTTCTTGGCTTCTATATGCTTAGTTTGATATATTGCTCATTGTCAAACATCTAATTATATATTGCACAGGAAATTTAATGCTTGTGTGCTACTTTTTTCGTTTGATCACTTTGGTCAATTGCTTCTAGTCTTGCTGCCTTTCTTTTATTGTTAGTTTTAATTTTCTTGATTTCTTTACAACTTGAATCATACATTTGTGTGCTGATTTTGTGTTCGAAAGTGCAATCTTGAGATCCCAAGTGAGTGTTTGAGTGTAAACATGTGAGGGAGTGAATTCTGAGTTTCCAAAATGTCTGGAAAAAATAATGACAACGTTTCTAATCCTAACCCTGACTTTAATGTGATGTTTAAGTCTCTCATGGAGGGTATGCAACAATTAAGTGGCAGGATGGAGAACATGAATAGCCGAATGGATGACATGGAGGATAGTCTTTGGGCTACTAAAGACAAGGGAAATTCAAGGAAAGACGAAACATACTATGAGGAAGAAGATAAAGTAAAAACAACACTTCGTCCAAGGAGATTTGTGGGACGTGATCAAGGTTCCCAAGTGGGCGATAGTATGAATTCCATTAAAATGAGGATTCCAAGTTTCAAAGGAAAAGTTGATGTAGATGCCTACTTGGAATGGGAGAGAAAAATGGAGATGGTGTTCAATTGTCAAAATTACTCCAAAATTACAAAGGTAAAATTAGTTGCCCTTGAGTTTTCTGATTATGCATTAATTTGGTGGGTTGAGCTTGTGAAAAGTAGGAGAAGGAATGATAAGCTGCCTATATCAACTTGGGATGAAATGAAGAGGATTATGAGGAGAAAGTATGTTCCTACATACTACCATAGAGACCTACACCATCAATTGCAAAGGCTGACTCAAGGCTCCAAAACAGTTGATGAGTACCATAAGGAGATGGAGTTGCTAATTATCAAGGCTAACATAGTGGAAGAGGAGGACCAAACCATGGCTCGATTTTTAGGAGGATTGAACTGAGAAATTGCTGATGTGGTTGATTTGCAACCATATGTGGATTTAGAGGACTTGGTGAACATTGCTATTAAAGTTGAAAGACAACGAAGCCGAAGTAGATGGAGCAAGCCCACTGCCCAAATTTCAGTTTCCAAATGGAATTCCAAAGGGAGCAACAAGACTGATCATAAAAGGGAAGATAAGCATTCCTAACAAAAAGGTATGCCACTTACCAAGGAAATTCCTATCTCACATGGTAAGCATGAATTAGTTCCTAAATCAAATAGAGCTAGGGATATTCAATGTTTCAAGTGTAAAGGACATGGTCATTATGCTAATGAGTGTGTCAATAAATGAACCATGATAATTAATGGAGATGAATTTGTTTCTGAAACTGATTCTGATAGTGAAGACATGCCACCATTAGAGGATTGTTTAGATGTTGAGATTGAGGAGTATCCTGTAAAAGGAGAGTCACTTGTGATTTTGCATGCATTTAATGTTTAAGTTAAGGAAGAAGCAATAGAACAACGTGAAAACATATTCCATACAAGTTGTTTGATTGGAGGCAAAGTTTATTGCATGATTATTGATTCGGAAAGTCAAGTTAACTGTGCTAGTACTATTTTGGTAGAAAAATTAGGACTAGAGACTATCAAACATGCTAATCCATATAGGCTTCAATGGTTGAATGATAGTGGTGAAGCTAAGGTAACTAAGCAATGTAGAGTACCTTTCTTGATTGGTAAATATGTGGATAAGGTTACTTGTGATATTGTACCCATGCAAGCTGGTCATATTTTGTTAGGAAGGTCGTGGCAGTTTGATAGGCGTGTGATGCATGATGGGTATACTAACCGTTTCTCTTTTTCTTTTCATAATGTAAAGCATGTAGTTGTACCTTTATCTCCTGAGGAAGTTTATGCATATCAAGTTAAGTTACAACAATCTGCTAAAGCGGGCAAGAGAAGTGAGGCAAGTAAAAAGAATGAGAGAAAAGAGCCTATTAGCAGAAGAAAAGAAATAAACAGGCCATTGGTGAGTGTCTGCACGGGCAAGGGTAAAAATGAGAGATGTGTAGGAGAAAAAGTCAATGAGTGTTGAGGTAAAAGGAGAGTTGAGTGAGAATAGTGAAAAGGTGAGCAAAAATTCCTTTTATTGTAAAGAGAGAGAGTTGAAGAGTGCATACTTAGGAAAGAGAGCTTTAATTATGTTGTGTTTTTGTTCCAACTTGATGATTGAAACTAACTCAACTGTTGAGTTGCCAAATGTCTTTTTTGAGTTATTGTAGGAGTATAAGAAGGTGGTATTCGAACCAGGTGATTTGGTTTGGATTCATATGTGAAAGGAATGATTTCCTAATTAACGCAAGTCTAAGCTTGATGCTAGAGGCGATGGACCTTTTCAAGTGTTGGAAAGGATCAATGACAATGCATAAAAAATTAATCTATCTAGTGAGTTTGGTGTTAGTGCTACTTTTAATGTTTCTGATTTATCTCCATTTACTTTTGACTCAGATTCGAGGACGAATCCTTTTCAAAGGGGAGGGAATGATGTAAGCATAGCTTACATAAAGCCAGATAAATTGGCACTTCCACAAGGGCCGATTACAAAGTTGAGAGCAAAGAAGCTGAAAGAAGCTCTTAATGGATTCATGAAGTCATATGTGGAGACCTTACAAGTTTACATGGGAGATGGAGAACAAAGTGTCGATCATCATTCAATGAAACTAGATTTGGTTTCCAATAATGTATTTTCATTGGTTTCTTTAACTTTATATGTTGTCACTTTTAGAAAACTTCTGTTTTTTTTTTTAAATTTAGGAAACTTTTATATTTTAGGAAACTTTCATATTTTTGGTAATTTAGGCCTTGGGTTGAGGCTCAATCTAACTATTCTGAATAGTTGGATTAAAATAGCCATTTAGGGTTTAGTTATTATTTATTAAGATTTGAACAAGGTTTATAAGTAGTGAACTAAGCTACATGGGCTTGGAAGCCCATCTTGGGTTTAAAATTATAAGCCAAATTCGTCCAACATGATGGGCTAGGGTTTGGGGTACTCTTGTCTTTTACTTATGCATTATTTAGGGTATAAAAAGGTGACAGCCATATGTATTTTGGTCATGAATGAATAAAAATCATATTATTCTTCTTTTTCAATAGCTGTTCTTGAGATATCAAATTAGGGTTCTAAGTTTATGCTTGGTTCTCTTTATTGCATGCCGAATAAGATTAATACGCTTTATGTGATTCTTGTTCTGTGCGTGTTTTTCAATCAATCCATCATAAGTGTTCTTAGTTGCGATTCAATTAAGAAATCCTTTAGATTGGGAAATTGTGATCTATCTACATTTCATACTAAGGTATGTGTCGTTTCAGTCTCCTATAGGCTAGGGTTCCGCATCAATTAATATTAGAGCTAGGATTAAGTATAATTTCTTAATTATCCTTTATTTTCTTACTTTTTGTTTTGTTGAGTAATATAAACTTAATTTTATTGCTGATCATTTCTACTTATTCCTTTTGGTTCATATATCTCCAAATACAAACAAAAAAAAAAAAAAACCTTATTTTTTTGTTTTTTTAATTTGAACAATACACCAATTTTGTTTCTTTTGCCCATATCTCTCTCTATACAACTCCGATTTTGATGATTCAAAATTCATTGGATTCATGAGAAAAAGTACTACAAGTTGGTAGAAAACAATAAATCTAAATTCAATTGAAGAAATAGCCAAAATTAGAGTCAGAATTTTTGATCCAGAATATAGTTATATTATTACTTGCTTGGAAATTCTTTGTTCTATTTCGGAATTGATTGTTATCACCTTAATTTATTATATCTAAAATATATTTAATTATAGTATATATTGATATTTTATTATTTTATATTAAAA